>JAHKKF010504237.1:0-44743 GCA_019740295.1 Labeo calbasu
GTTATTTATACTAGTTGGTTTTCTTGGAAGAAAATAAAAAAGCACGCACGCTTAAATATTTTATGAGAGGCATGAATCACACACCACAGCAGTTGGAGTTTGACCGCCTCTGCTTGTGTAGCACGCGATAATGACCACAGCTAGTCGTTCACTGGTGACTACACTCTATGCTTCTGTCTTTCTGTTGCTAATTTTCATCTTTGATGGGGCCAGATGGACATTTTTACATTTCTGTCTTAAAATGTCTCATCTTAAATTCTTATTTACTTTATATATCTCCCTCTAAAATCTCTGTTGTATGTTCAGTTTTTAGTTTTCTTGTGAATGTGAAGGAGGTGGGGGAGCCAGCAGGCACCAGTGTCGCCCGTTCAGGCTGCTCCTCCCTCGTGAGAAATGCATTAAGTTTGCCAGTTACCGCAGCCCTTCCTAAGAGTTGCAGTGGCTCACAACAGCACACTTGTGTACACCATGTTCAGATGGGAGTGTACTACTTACTATTTAAAAATAAATAAATAAATAATAAATTAAATAACAAAATAAAATAAAATATCATTAATATATCAAGATTAGAACATTCCTATAAAGCATTTTTTTTATCTTGTCAACATACGGTGTAAAAATGCATGGCTTAATTATTTTTTTTATTATTAAATATATTGTTTAAACATACAAATTCCAAAATATATTATTTATATTTATTAGATTAACAATATATTTAAAAAATAGTTACTGTTTGGCCCTGCATGAACTAAATGAAAAGCATTTCTAAAGCATTTATTAATCTCAGTTAATGTTAATTTCAACATTACATTAACATTTTACAATAAGGTTTAATTTGTTAACATTAGTTAATGTATGAACTAACATTAACAAAATTGAACAATACATTTTTTGGACTATTTATTCATCTTTGTCCATGTTAGTTAATAAAAATTCAGTCGTTCATTGTTCGTTCATGTTCAACGAATGTTAACAAACACAACTTGTGATTTTAATAAAGCATTAGTAAATTAAACTAAAATTTAATGTTAACTAATGTTAAGTAATAAACCTCACTGTGAAGTGTTACCAACACTGCTATCATTACTTTTCCATATTTAAAATCTAAAGCTGTATCTGTTAATATTAGTTTCCTTGTAACAAAGCTGTATGCATTGCCATACTCTTTCAATCTAGGAAATTCAACTACAATTGGAGCAATCTAATTTTGCTGCGTGCTTGCAGTGTAGACAGGGTGTAGCTAAAATAGCTAAACAAGCTTCAGGAGAACTTTGCCTTTGAATAACTTAAGTTTCAGCCTGTCGTTTCAGTCTAAGTTCCCCCATCTGCACTCCCGCTGGGCTCAGAATGTATGAATGGTGTTCAGCCATGTGTTTGATTTCATCTGTGCTGCAGGTCAGGAAGCAGGACACTGTCAAGACTGTGAACTCTCACATTACAAACCAACAGAGGAATGAGATTAGTTTCAGTTGAATGGATACAGATCATTTTTGCTCTGTTGCTGTGATACATATGTTTGCCTTTGTCACTGAAAATGTCACAAAATCACTGAAAAAGTCTGATATCAGATTGTTCCAAGTTTAAATAATTGCTTGCTTTATCTCTGCATTGTTTTCAACAGAACTCGTTCTGCTGCAGTAATGCAATCTGCACTGCATAGAGCCATCCCAATGCTTTTATACAACACTCAATGATCCATAATGCCACAGGGTACTTATTACAGGGGTACTTTCCATTTAGACCAAGCTGTGGTGTTTTTAAACGTTTAGCATCCAACTTAAAATGCAAATGGAATAGAATAAAGCATGTACTTATTTAAGATTTTTTGACAGCCCCCATTGACCTACAAAGATATTTAGCTAGATTTTGCTACGGGAATATGACACAAAATGGGAAATAATACCTTAGAATTAGCACATTTTGTCAAAAGTTTTAAACCATTCTACATGTTGTGACCAGATGTTATGTGGTTTCTTTGGTTTAACCCTATAGTGTAAAAATGCACCCATCATAGCAGTGCAAGAAATACATGTAATGCAGAAGTAAAATAATTTCCAAAATTAAATGGTTTAAATTGGGGAGCTGTGGAGATGTTTGTGCAGTTGTTGCAGAAGTTGTTTAGAGCTGCGCCAGATACTCAATCTCTTAAAGCCAAAAGCATTAAAGCATTAAAGCAAACAGTCATTTTGCTTTGTTGGAATTCACTGTGGGTTCCCTCTTACTTATGTCATACTCTGGGGTTCCCTTGTGCATATATGCACATGTGCATTCTTTAAATATTGTGCTGATTGTTGGCATGCTGAAATATTTAGATTGAAATATATATTTAACTGGAATGAAAGATACAGAATGCACTGCAAACCCCAAAACAGAAATTCATCTCAGAAGAAAACCGTTTATGCTAATGCCTGCTATGGTGCCCTGGGTGGCAATGCTGAAAATGCATTGCAGACTTGTGTATGAACAATGTTTTGAAACATTTCGGCATGCAATAGCACATCAAATCAATCTAGAGTAGCTACACGCATCACGTTTTACCTGAATGGAGTAGTTGCAAACACAAACCCAAGAATTTGTCCTCAATCTTTTTATGACTCTGAAATTAAAACATTCCAGTCACAGAAAGAATGCATTTAGCTGCCTTAATGACAGTCTCACAACTCTGTGTTTGTCTTCTGGATGTGTGCTGCACTCCATTTAACTTCGGGATTTCCAGCTTCTTACTTGGAAAAGTTCAAATGAGTGGCACTTGATGTTAAACCTCCAACTTGAAAACTCATGCAGACATTTACTCCAAGACAACAGTGATGCAGATATATGATGTAACACGACTGTGGCAGCAACACCCTCCCTGTGTACACTTATTGATATTCTTTTTGGACATTCAGTTTCAAGTAAATAAAGTGCAGCAAGGAATAAACCTCTCTTCGTTACATGATAATGAAATCAGTTTAGCGAACATTTGTACAATTGCAGGTGTGTAAAAATGATTCTCTCTGCTGATAGGCCTAATCACACACCTGCAGAACAAATGCTAACGTTGCATAGCATCACTTACTCTCCACAAATTTGTTGCGGTGTGCCAAGGAGCTTTATGGAACACCTGCAAACCAAACAGAGCCAGTACCATTTTGCTTTTTAATTTGCGTTATCTTTTGTGCGTCAAGCAATGGATGACTTTTATGGTTGACAGTCAAAGACATCAAGTAGGAATAGCCAAAACAGCTCCTAATTCCTACCAATAATAAACTAGCATTGTAATATAATATAAATATATTGTAAAAGCTGTTTGCCTCACTGTAGTTTAGTGATTGGTTAAAATCTGCTCTTGACCTTTGGAGCAATATCTTTTTATACTTCAATACAGCCAAATAATTTATGTAAATATCCTTATTCTGTGGAAGAGGTTTAAAGAAAGGATGGATTTATCTGTCCATTTTATATGCAATTAAATTGACTGATGGGCCTTCGCTCCTCACACAAAAGGAGGCACTGATTGCCTCATAAACCAGCACCTTTGATTCCACATCCCATCCCATAAAGGTGGAAAATCAACAATATGTAAATAAAGAAGATAAATGACTGATCAGAATTTATGAAAGAAGCTAATGGATTGGTGGCTTCAGAGTGACATGTTCCTTGTGTTCTTGTATCTGAATGTTATGCTATGTCCCGGCAAGACTTCCTATATCATATTGTCCACTTAAGTGTTTAAAGCTCAAAAAATTGTTGTTAATTACTCACCCTAGTGTTTGTCCAAATCAAAAATGGCTATATTTTATATTTTGTCTGTGCGACAAAACAATATATTTTGAAGAATTTCTCTTTTCCATGCAACAAAAGCAAAATTCTCTTATATGAGAAACAGAAAACAGTTATTTTAAATTGTAAGAATATTTTACAATACTACTGGTATTTCTGCATTTTTGATCAAATAAATGCAGCCTTGTTGCGCATAAGAGACTTCTTTTAAAGTCATTTAAAAAAAAATCTTGATTATTTAAAACTTTTGACCAGAGGTTGTCGAATTCAAGAATGAGAAAAAGTATCATAAAAATATCAGGACTTATGTGGAATGTGCTTGTTTGTCTTTTTTGGAGCATGACAGTGCATGGCCACTGTATGTTTTCATTATATGGGAAAGTTCTCCAAAACATGAAAATCATATGGCTTTTAGCTGAAATATTGCTTTACAGCTATCACTCAGATCTCTCTGTATATAACCTATTTACCTAGGTAATGTTTCAGAAGAAACATTAGCTTTGAGTTGGCTTTAAATTCATGTAATTTCACCACCAAGAAGTGCAGAGAACCTTGGGGGACTAAGAAAACCACTGTATGCTTTTTCCATTAACAACAGTGGTGCTTCTGCCAATGCTCTTTTGGCAGAACACGCACAGACAGAGAATGCAATGCGCTGCTCTACATTCAGTACACTCTTCTCTGTATAAATATAACACATATATTTCATTGTGACATACAGGTCATTTGGTTTATCCAGGTCAGGGGAAAATGAAAAGCCTTAAGAAGTATTCAGTGCAAGTGCAAGTGCCTATTAAGTGTTTAAGTATTTCTAATGTGTTTTCCTTTGCTAGTATTTCCTATGAAAAGGCCTGAGACTAATAAGAATAATGTGTCTTGTCACAGTAAAATTTATTCTGTAATGTTCTATAGTGACTAATCATATAATGAAATGTGAGCAGCACTGCATGAAAAATACTTCTCATAATTATATTCTTATTTCTGTGAACATTCAGAGTTGAGAAGTAAGTTTCAAAAAAGGGTACATAATATTTACCATTATCATTACAGGGATTGTTTGCCTAAAAAGAATGAAATTCTGCTGTCATTCACTCATGACTTTCTTTCTTTCTTTTTGCAGCCTGATGATATAGTAGATACAGCATCTGCCGGTAGGGGCTTACAGGCCATGCTTATTACAACCTTGACACCCTGAGCCCATCAGAAGGTGATTCAACCAATGGCTTCTGTCTGCCTGAAATCATTATTTTCGTTACAGCATCAGATTCAAACTTGTATTTCCTGCATGAGAACCACTGCTTACTTTGTCTGGAGCATGTGTGCTAACATCTAGGACACTGCTCCAACAGTGTCTGACCTTATGCACTGGATGCTGCATGCCTACAGTGTCATCCACTAGGTTCATGACGTTGTTGAGGACAAGGTGAAAAATACCTTGGCTGTTTCTCCAGCTTTAGTTTTAGCAGATCAGTGTGGTATGTGCTTTGTCTCTTTAAGGCCTGTAGCCTGAGGCTGTGCTGTCTCCTCTCTTCCATCAGCACTCACGGTAAAGTACTTGTTGACTACGTCAGCCACAAGCGTGCAGGATTAACATCAGAAGAAGAGTTTAGACTAGTCGGGTGGCTTAACTAGTGAGAAAGTTCAAACAATTCCTGGACCATGTCTAACTAGATGCTGGCACCAGCATCTGACACTACAGTTATATTTGCTATGTGCCAATGTATTTCAGTCATTTCTTTATCAAGTATAGTGACAAATCTTTAAAAACTCTTTTCTAATTACTTAAAATAATATCACTCAAGGCACTTGTTGAGAGCATGAAGGAAGCCACTGACGGGTTTGACCTTTGTATGCATTTAATTTGAAATGGGATATTATCATCACAGTCTTTTATTAGTAGGTCAGACATGTTGTACTCATACACATGGTGCATTAGTGCTCATACTAACAGAAACATTAAAGAATGAATGTGTATGACATCATTTCAAACTAAATTTCACCAAAATTACACTGATTTTAAGTTTATTTCAGTAGTTTAAAACAGCTAACTAGTGTGAATTTTCCAGACAAATTTGTGCTGAGTGTTAAACCCTTTCAGACTGCCACTGGTAGGTCATGATGATTATGTAATAGCTGCTCTGGGATTCCACGAGCACCTGTTGGGGCCTTTATCATAAAAATCTTCTCAGGGTCATTTCTTTACTCAGTCTATCAAGGTCAGACATTAGTAAAAGCATGAATACACTGGAGTGTCAAATTGCAGAGCTGCATAGCCACATCCACATGATCTGATACTATCTTAACTGATATTTTCTCAGCACTGCCATTTTTCTTGTGTTATTGAGTAAATGGCGCCCAACACATTGACATAACTCATCTAAATGCTCGTCAGAATAGCATCAGAATTTTCATCAGAATGTAGCATCTGTTGAAAGTATACTGGGCCTTAAGTCAAGCATCTTTTTTTTGCTATCATTGCTATACTTAGGGTTAAGGATTTAATCTTTTAACTGTCACCTGTCCCCTCAGTGGGACACCTAAGTACTTCACTATATTAAAATTAAATCGTAATCTAATCATGACAAACTATATATTGCTGGAAAGGTCTAAGACTCCTAAATAGATATTTTACCACTGTTTTTTTGTTGCATATTATGTAGGAACATTAATAGATTAATTTATGACAATAGTGCACCTCAAAAATCTACATCATAACAGAAGTTCTGACCTTTGTCACCAAACGTCTTTTTCGTTGCCTTTCGTTGATTATCATGTTTTAGAAATCATCAGAAATTCTATATAAATTAAAAGCTTAAAACCTCAAAATTCATCTTTTGAACCCATTTTAAAATCTGACATTGCATTTCCATGGAAATGGTACTTCAAAATCATATTACAAAATGTATTTGTTCATAAATTATAACAATTTAAGTTTGGATAGTGCACTTTCATCTCTATATTCAAAATAGGGGGTGACGTTAAAGGGTTATATGTGATACAGATCACATAAAGTACACCTAAAGGTTAAGTTATTACAGGTATTCCACTAAAATAAGTACTGAAAATTCAAGTGCGTTAGGGAGAAACTGTGCACTTTTGGTGAGATTTCCCACTCGTTTTATTTTCTTTACTTTCATTTATTTTCATGCTTTAATCAACACTCATGACAAAGTTAACTTTAAGAAATCTGGTCACAAGTGATGCGTTTGACACACATTACGAGTGTAAATGATGAAGAGTCTACGCACACATAGCAATGGGCAGTCAATGCTGCAGTACAGTTGGGGGTTCAGTACCTTGCTCAAGGGTCTCACCTCAGTCGTGATATTGAGGGTGAAGAAAGCACTGGTTATTCACCCCCCCCCCACCAACAATTCCTGCCAAACCTGATATTCGAACCCACAAC
This sequence comes from Labeo calbasu, assembly GCA_019740295.1. Classification (NCBI taxonomy): domain Eukaryota; kingdom Metazoa; phylum Chordata; class Actinopteri; order Cypriniformes; family Cyprinidae; genus Labeo; species Labeo calbasu. The sequence continues at coordinate 7,169 of JAHKKF010504237.1, forward strand.
CTCTGGGTTATAGGTCTGACTCTCTAACCATTAAGCCACCAATTCCTGCCAGACTTGAGATTCGAACCCGTGACCTTTGGGTAGCAAGTCCGACTCTATAACCATGACTGCCCCCCAAAGAAGCTGGCCCATACGGGAATCGAACTCGCAATCTTGGCGTTGAAGGATAGGCATAGTTCACTCAGAAATGAAATGAAAATTTCAAATTATTAATTTTATTTCTTACTCATATGCATGCTGTTTGGGTGAACTTTTAATGTAACCTAAGAATAGAATTCTGAAACAGACACTGTTAACTGTTTAATTCTAAAACAGAATTAAAACACATGATAACAACTATGTACTTTCACAAAAACAAGTTCAATCTGAAGAGGGACATTATTATAAGCCTTTGGAGTGGATGAGTCACAAACACTGTGAATAGAAGTCTGGTTACATGTGGTATAGAGCTTTTATCCTCTTCATAGTAGTAAGTAACTCATGGAGAGATCTCAGTCGTGATGATGCACTCATGATACAAGGATTCCAGTAAACATGGGGAACTATATTTACCACCTCCCATCAGAAACCATTTGATTCCTTGTTTCCTTGGTGACATAATGAACACAGTGGATGGCTCTGCAGTTGCCTATAATTACACAGTGATTTATCATGCTGGCTTTAATCTGGGGAAGTTAAATCTGCCAATTTTTTGGTTCCCTAAAGCAACCACCACTCGATTAGCATTTGGAAAAACTTGTAATTCTCGACTCGGCTGGTTTGTTGATCAGAGGTGTGCTGTTATTTTTTAAGCAATAACTTTATCGGAGGTTACTGCATCACCTGGTGGACTTGAGCGTACACACTTTTGACTCAGTAAGTAATTGCAACTACCCAGAACACCCTAGCAGTGTATGTGTTTTGCATATAATTTCTAATTCTGAAATTATACAGAAAAACCTCAGAAGTAGCATACAGTACCATAAGGGTATTGATATCCATTAACTGAAAAAGCAGTTTGGAGAAAAACCCGATTTTAAAGTCCTAACAATTAAAAGTATTTAATTCAATCTATATACTCAGAAATGTTGCATATTGTTCATCTTGTTTTACAGATCATTAGTTTTACTGGAAAACAACAAGGGAAAAAAAAAATTTGTGCAGAAAATCCCTGTCAAACAGTATATTTAGGGACTTTTTAAAGAAGGGCTTCCTCATTTTAAAGCGTAATTTAGCATTTGCATGTCAAAAGACTGAAACAGTAGAGCTTGTCAGTTCATGTGGACCATGATGTACATTGGCTTCTGTCTTGACCATTTCCATGAATTGCAATTGACATTTTTACAGGAAAAACAAGGCTTTTGGAGGTCACTCACAAGGTTTTACGTCAACAGTGTTTTAGCCAATTAGACTAGAATTATTTGCTCCACATGAGAGTTTTAATTAGGGACACCAAACAGGCAAATGCTTCTCAGTCTGAAAGTACTTGCAGCATGCAGTTGACATGCACTGGAAAAATACATTCTACTGAGTTCATTTCTTTCAACATTGTATTGCATGAAATATTAGTCAAAGACCTTGCAGTAAGACACTTGCTAACTGTTGTCATTGCTAATACTTCACAAATTATGCAACAATGAAACAGTAAAAATAAGTGGTGCTTACCAATGCTAAAGCAGTTTTAGCATTGGTAAGCACCAGTCATTTTCATGTTTCATTGTCCATGTAAATGTTAAAAATAGCTTTATATGCACATTGTGCAACAGAATTTCATGAGAAAAAAAATAGTCTATAATTAAAGATCACATACTGTAACACTGAAAGGCATTTGAGAGATGGATTTTTTCTTTGTTTGCTCTTCTAGGTATTCACACAGCATAAAACATACACAGTACATATATATATGACCTCACAGTATAATCTGAACTGCCATGTTCATGAAGCTGAAGTCCTTCCATGTGACCAGATGATTTTATGTCATCTCAGCATCCTTTTTAAGGATAGCTGTTGGAACAGAGAAGAATGCCTAGAGCAATACTGCCTTGTCTGCCAGAGTATTCAGTCTGTGCCCATCACCCATAACCACGTCAGAGCAAAACTAGGTCAACCCTTCCTTTCACGGATCAACCAGATCACTTCAGTGTGCTTGTGAAACTGCTGCTCTATTCTCCAGGGTTTTACTCAGCCCCCAATCCCTTCACTACTCCCTTTGTCCTTCCTTTGCCTATATATCCCTGTATCCATTCCCTGCACAAAATATGTGTGTGCATAACCTTCACTTCATTGCTACCATTCCTTTCGTTGCACTTTTTGCACTGTTTGCTTGCAGAGTAAGAGGCCAGAAGGGTTTTGATTGGTTTGACAAATGCGGCTTCAAACGATCCCAAATGCGGTTGTAGACAATCCCAGTCAAGGAAGAAGTGTCTTATCCAGCGAAACGATCGGTTATTTAAAAAAATACAATTTAAATACTTTTTAATGTCAAATTCTCGTCTTGTCTCGTCTTGTATTCTGGCTCAAGACAGTTAGGGTATGTCGAAAAACTCAGATAGTATTTTCTCCTTCAACTTCAAAAATCATTTCAAAATTATCCTACATCGCTGCAGAAGTTCCAACCCAGTCTTTGCAAAGTGAACATGCAAAGAAGATCAAACACCCTTGACAAAAAAGGTAAAACAGCGATATAGGACGATTTTGAAGTTGAGGGAGAAAATACCATACCCTAACTGTTTTGAGCCAGAATACACAGAGTTCAGGGAGAGCAAAACAAGACGAGCGTTTGACATTATAAAGTATATAAATTTTATTATTTTTATGAAAATAACTTCTTCCTTCTTCCTCAACTGGGATTGTTTACAAGCGCATTTGGGATTGTTTGAAGCCGCATTTAAACTGCATTTTGGAAGTTCAAACTTGGGGCACCATACCAATCCATTATATGGAGAAAAATGCAGAAATGTTTTCCTCAAAAAACATAATTTCTTTACAACTGAAGAAAGAAAGACATGAACATCTTGGATGATAAGGGAGTGTAAAGTTGCTCTGGAAGTGGACTTCTCCTTTAAAATGAGACAAGAAGCTGCAGTTGTAGTAGACTCAGCGAGAGTCTTTAGTTTTGACATGGCTACTTTTAATCATCTTACATTTCAATTTCTTTATTAGATCTGTAAAGAAATGTATCCTGAAAGTACACAGTTTTTTTTTTAAAGGGCACACTGTATTATTTCTGTATTGATTTTATATATAGGAGCTTTAACTGAATTTTGCATTTAATGCACTGCATTGTGGGATAATGTCCTGGAGGAAAATTATCAGTTAATTTATATATTTACTTGTTTGTTTGTTTTTGATTATTTATTTATTTATTTATTTATTTTTTGTTCATTCACTTTTATTGTACAAAAACAGAAGAATTGATATTCAGTAAACCAGACATTTCTCATTTTGGTTCACAGGAGAAAGAAAACCATATTTGTTTTGATGACATAAGAGTGAATAAATGATGATATAACTATAATTTTGTACTAAAGTTTGTGAAGTGTCCTTTTACATTACCAAAGTTTGGACACATCTGACTGATTTTTAAACTGATGATTTAACATTTCTCATGATGCAACAAAAAACATAAAACAACCTGTTTTCCCTCTGTGCCTCCAAATTTTCAGAAGCTAATGGGTTCCAACTGTGGGACTAAATCTTTTAACAGAACCACACAAGTTCATAAATAATGCTTATGATTATTCTGTAAATCCTACTTGAATGTGTGTGTAACAAAGTTTAATCTTTTTTCCACTGGAACCAAACGAAACCATCAGGAGTTGGCTTTGAGAAGCCAAAGATGAGAACAGAACAGGATGAGTATTCAAAACAAGGTTGTTTTTTTTTTTTTTTTTCGTTTAGGTCCATATTTTCATTTAGTAGTAGGAAAGTAAACAGTACATGTATTAGCTTCAGGCAGTTTTGATTTGATTAAGTACACATATACTCATTTGTACAAATGCAGGTTTATATAAGCCAGATCTGCTTGGTACACCGTAAGGTACATTATGTACCCACACATTCAGCTCAGAAAGCCTTGTATGTCTTTACTGGATGAACAGGCATTTCAACTGAGGTTTAAAAATATTTTGCGACTACCTCTTGGAAACACGTATTTCATGTTTTTGATGTGAAGACTTGATAATCTTTTGTATTGCCACATTGGTCTTTTTGTTATGATTGCTTTATTATGAAGTCTCATATGCCAAAATCATAAAAATAATAATAATAAATAATAAAAATAATATATTGATTTCTTGATATATTGATTTATTGAACTCTATTGGTAACGATGGAAATGCACCCCTGAATAACTGTTCTGTTATTACCGAGAGAGGAACCTATGCTTGAAAGTAATAGAAAACATAATTTCCTTTATTTTTTCATATAATGACTTTACTAATATTTACTGGAAACTTTGTTTAAATTTGTTTTAACTTATTGGTAAGACTTACAATAAGGTGTCATTTGTTAACATTCGTGTATTAACATGAACGAACAATGAACAATACATTTATTACAATCTTTATTAATCTTTGTTAATGTTAGTTAATAAAAATACAGTCATTCATTGTTTGTTCATGTTAGTTCACAGTACATTAACTAACGTTAACAGACACAACTTGTGATTTTAATAATGCATTAGTAAATGCTGAAATTAACATTAACTAAGATTAAAAATGCTATAGAAGTATTGTTCAGTCTTAGTTCATGTTAACTAGTTCATCTTAACTAATGTTATCTAATGAACCTTATTGTAAAGTGTTACCAAGTTATTTTTAATGCATGTAGTCAGTTCGAATCTAATAGGTTGTTTTAGCATAACAAATTAAAATAAATGTGATTCTATGTTTAATGCTTTATTTCCTTGTTGTCTGCCAGTAAAAAGAAAAAAATCAATAGGCAGTTGTTAAAACTATGTATATAGTTGAAAAGGCCTAATTTACTTACACTGGAAAGTTCTCCATAATTTAGGTTTGTTGAACATTTTATGTTTTTAAGTTTTCATCTAGCACTTGTAGAATTTGTTATTCCTTATCGAGTTCTTGCACTCGTTTATGTCATGTAGAGCAATGGTTTGTTATCCGTTTGATCTGTGCATGCTGGTTAAATCCAGAATTACAGTTTAAGTCAAAGGTCAAGTGAACTGTGATTAAAAGAAAAAAAAGGGAAAGGTTGAAGCAGAGGACAGCATAAAACATGGCTTTGACAAATCTATAGGGGTTTAGTTTTAGTCTTTAGCTTAAATCTTTTTTCTCTCTTCTCTAAAATGAATATTGCCCAGAGCAGAATTTTATTGCTCAGAAGTTGCTCTTTATTACCTCAGGAAAACTTGAGACAGAAGAACTTTTTCTCCAAGAACGTCTCTCCTAGAATTTATTAAGAGAAACATAAAATGATTCCATAAAAACAGAGAATAGAACTATGCAATAAATTTGGAAAGTAAAACTGAGCAACTAATCATTATAAGTCTTCAGACAATCATTAGATGAATTTGATGAGAAATATATCTGTGTAATAGCTGCATAGACGACCAGCTGACCTTCCTGTCATTGTAACATTCAAATTTAAAGAGGTCCTATTACACTTTTTCACTTTTTGAATTTTAGTCAGTGTGCGGTCTGTATGAGAGCCGCGACTAAAATGGCTGCGATCAGCTCTGGTGGCCGTGTTGGAGCCGTGCACCACAGATGTGTGCAGTGCGTGGTAAGAGATTTATTCATCATACAGTGTAGATAGCTTCACTTATAACGCAAGTGTTTTTTAAAATGCATAAACTAGCACTAGACTAGCCTAGGCTAATCAGTGATGATGTTCTTTGATAATGTTAATGTTCTTATTTTCTCTTAATGTTCTCATTTTCTGCAGCTGCTTTTTGAATAACTGAAGAAATGTAAGCATACAGCAATTTACAATGTTTTTTATTCAATTTTTGTCATGTTAAATACAAATTCAGTCATATTAAAAATATTAGGTTGCTTTTAGCCTTATGCCGGAGCTGATTTCGGGCAATGAAACTAAGTAAGTAAATAATTTATTAAATTAGCACAATGATATCACGTATCAGCGATCTTGCAAGCTAACAATAGAACCCAACACTACTGTAGCATCAACTGTACCCAATATATCCTTAACTATAACGGAGCAGACAGAACTTGCTGCTTTGGCAAGGGGCGTGGCAGTACTGAAACACCATCTAAGCTGTTCGCCAATCACAACGCAGTGGGTTAGCTAACCAATCACAATACATTACGTTTTTCGGAAGGCAGGCCTTCATCAAATCCAGAACTACTCGAGCCATTTGGGCCAGGCTGGGAAGAAAGCTATTGTAATAATGTAAATTGTGTGAAAATTTGTTTTTCGAACCACCAAGCATAAGAGCATGTTCTAGTACACCCCCAAAACAAAATCAAGACTTTGTAAAAGAGCATAATAGGACCCCTTTAAAAACACAAAAACACTGTAACATTCAGAACTAAAGCTTAACAAAAAAAAAAAAAAAAAAAAAAAAAATGAAAGTATTTTGAGCTCCCCTTTTTATCTTTTCCCCTCACAGGATTAGGAGGAGTTGAGGACTTACAGTTATTTAAATCATGGCAGCCACGGTTATCTACATCAATCAAGGATGCAAATTCTCTTTTTCTCTCCTCAGTTGTCAAAGAAACTGTTGGGCAGCAGAACAGACAGAAGATCAATCAGTCATAGTTCCCACTGTTGCCTCCCAATGAGTCTTTTGCTCACAGTCTCACAGTCTGTTGCTCTGAGCCTTTTTAAAAACACTGTACTTTCCTGCTTTTAAAGGTTTTTTGTGCAAAGCATTAGTGATATTTGGTTTAAAGTATCATGTTGGCACTGCACACTGAAGAACAATAAGACTAGGCAGTGTCTTAATAAAGAAAATGCTTTGTAATAGTACTTTGTATTGAGGTCCGATCAGTGTTAGGGAGAAACTAAGTCCAAGTAATAACTGCACTTTTTGTGACTACAACAGTGTAGCTTTTCCAAGCACAAAATAACACTTCAAACACATGAAGTTACTTGCTGTTTTTTTTTTTTTACTGTATTGCAAATGCAAATAATCTAATGTGCAATCAAACTATACATAGTGCTGGGAAGTACATTTATTCTAGACCTAGAATCATGTAGACCAAATGTTACAAAAATGTTTCACATATCCATCTTAACTGAAGGTTTACTCTCTTTGTTTAGAAGACTTTTACAAATGTAACTGATATTTTTATGATTGGTTTTAAAGATTGAAAGTCTGGGTATGGTGCAGGAGTGAAATACTAAAATACTGGCCTGTATATAAATACAAAAATAAACCCCTTGAACTTAAAAGTGTCTGGAGTTATAGAAAAAAAAAAACATAAAGGTTTTATGGGAATAAATATTCACCATACTGTGCTGTGAACTTAGCCGCCAGTAATGTTATTTAAGATAAGTTTAGTGTCTTCAAAGCCCTGTTTCACGTATTTGCCCATATAAATGTCAACATATGATATATTCTTCACTATATTGAGTTGACAACCGAGGTGTTGTCTTGCAAGAAGGATGGTTCTTTTAATGTCTGTGTGGGGGAGCGCTGACATGCATGAATTATGGGACTTATGGAAGCTTTGGCATGCATGTATAATGTTCAGTAAAGCAATGGTTGATGGGGAGAAAGAAAAAAATACATAGAGATGCAAAGCAAGAAAGAGGGCTCTTATCCATTTTTGTTTGAATAAGCGTTGGTGGGTGATGCATTTCACAGGTTCCTCTTATGTCACTGGGTATTATGGGATAGACTGTGTGAGAATTCTCAGCTTGCTCACAAAAGTGGGAGAATCAGTGAATGGGAGGCAAAATGAAAGGACAGAGTCAAAAGAGCCGTCGCTGCAGCAGTGGAATAAGCAGTAAATGAGTCCGATTAATGGGTTAAGGGGCCCAGTTTGTGCAAAGTGAATTTTTTAAAAGGTAGATTAGACATTCACTGAGGGGGTGTAGAGAGACATTATGTTGCCTACCTGCAGCATTCAGTCAAACCTAGAAAGATAAACAAACGGGCAAAAGTTTTGTACTACACTCAAGGGCAGATATAGAACCTCCCTCTCATTTCTCAGAACTAATGAGTCCAGAAGACACATGCTATACCTTGCAACTTCTAGGAATAAGTCATAAATTAACACATGTACTTAAAATACAGCTGAAATTGCAATCATCACACCACAGTGGCTGCTCAATTTCAGTTCAGGTTGTTCATGTCAGAATGTTCTTTGTGAGGTGGGTGCATGTGGCCTAAATCATAACAGCCCAACCACAACAAGTCTCTATATTCTGACATACTATGGGATTTTCTTCTGCCATTTTATCATCCATCAGGCAGAAATTACGAATTTGAATTTTGCTTAGAAGATTAATAGTATAGCTTTCCTCAACAACCAAATCATTTGAGATATAGGGGAGCGCAGGGCACAATGTAACACTTTTTTACTTTTTCTGTTTATGTACACTGCCCTCCAAAAGTTTGTAAACACCCCTGGCAAAGTGTGGTTTTGGACGATATCAGCATAAATCCTTATCATTTTTTGGTGTAAATACATTAAAGTAACTTGACATTATCATTGAAGACCAGAAATAATCATTTTCATCATAATTTTCATTACATAATAATGGTGATATATACATGTCAAAGTCAGACACGCCCCTTTGCCAGCTGTAATGCCTGGTTACTGGTTTAAACTTGGCTCAGGTTTTTAAAAGATTTTTGGGTCAGCACACCTTAATATCTTCAACAACTGATTGCCAATTAAGTTTAGAATACAATGAATTTAGGCTCAGATTATGCAGAGCTGTAATAGCTGCTAATGGTGGATATTTTGGATATTGTTTTCATAGTTTGTGTTGTCCTTTATCAGTGCAAAATTAAAAAAATAAATAAAAAGGATTCATGCCAATATTGTCTAAAACCCCACTTTTCTAAGGCGTTTCCAAACTTTTGGAGGGCACTGTAAATCCATGTGGGTTATCATTTTTTTTATTTTTTTTAATCCTCTATATCTATTAATTATTCACATTCATTTCACACTTGTCTAGTACAAATATGTCACTTTGTTTCATAATTACAGTGTATATGTTTTTCGTTATTTACCTCAAAAGAATGGAAGTGAAATGTGACAACATGCCCGTAGGTGGGGTACATTGTGAAGGGCACATTGTAACATGACCATATGACAGCTTAAAAAAATATACACGACAAACTAAAACATTTTGTCAATAAAATAAAATTAAGGGGTTTTTAAGAATTAAAATTTTTTTTAAATCTAATTTTGGAGTTTGACAATGACATATTGTAACCATGTTTGAGATGGCCCTGATCGCAACACACAGCTATAGAGTATAGTTTAAAACGCTGTGCGCAAATGTAGAAAACACATTCAGATATACAGAAAAACATGGAGATACACTCCCCTCCCTCTACTCACAGCGCTCATAGAACACGAGATACATAAGCGAGCCAAAATGCTTTACATTTCTTGAAATAATAATTTCTGAACATTAAACATCGATTATTAGTCTTCATTCACCCGTTAACTGTGGTTTCTCATTAAAACTCATAAAAGTAAATGTAAATTACATGGCTAATGTCATAGAATAGCATAGTTTAATAATTGCAGGGCACATTGTAACACAGTGTTACAATGTTCCCCATATGCACAACTGGACTTTAAAACTGGTTAGTGTCCTCTGCTAGAAGACACTAGATTTTGAATGAATACTAAAAACTGAGATGAAAAATTTACTTCAGCCAGAAATGTATTTTTAACGTGGTAAAATAAATATTCAGCCATATTATCGAAAGATTTTTGAATTTTGCCGCACTTTTTTCTCTAAATAGTGTTGATATGGCAACTAGTACATACCGTAAATTTGGTTATGCTAGCATGTGTGGAAATATTTAAACCAGTATATGTTAGTATATGCCCTGCACCTAGGTGTTATCATTAAAGAAAACTATATTTAAAAACTATAAAATGTAAAAGTATATGCTAAGAAATTAGTCTTTGGGATCTCTGAGCATGAGAACATTCTTTGCTTCTTTAAGGTATCACCCTTTTTTGTGCTGTGTGTGTGCCCTACTTCCCATCTCCATCTTTGCGTGGCAGTTGGTGGTCTGTAAGGACCTCTGCTTTGATATCCATATTTGATTAGCATGATAATAGCCATCGCTGCAGAGTTTCCTGGTTTGGTGGCCCCCCAGTTTTATGAGATGGTCCCACACAGGTTTGGAGCCTCAGCATAACTAATCTACAGCAAGAACAAAAAACCAGCTGACAGTTCCAGTCAAAATTGGTTAGGCTTTGAAACGGTTCACTCAATCCTTTCCAAAAACCTGTCAAAAGTACATTGTATATTCTGTATATTATTTAAGTGTCAAACATGCATACACTTAATGTTATAGTATACCCCTTTGTGGTCATGTACAGGCATTGATATAACACATTTTGAAACTACACTAACTAACAAAAGCCAAAAGCAACAGTCTGCGGACAGGACTGATTTGCTTTGCTTTCAGCCTGTGAGAAAAGGATGGGTGAACTGGGGGATGTGTTCTTTAGTTTGGAAAGCATGGGAAGTTTCTTCTACACATAATTGTAATAATGAAATTTAGCTCCTTTCAAACTAGAATGATCCGTCCTACACTGTAAAAAATAAAAACCACAATTTGTTGAGTCAGCTTAAAATAATTTGTTACCCTGCTGCCTTAAAATTTTTAAGTTCAGTCAACTAAAATAAGTTTATTCAACTTGAAATATTAAGTTGTACTAAGTAACAACTTAGACATTTGTGCTTGCTAAACTTAACAGATGGGTAAGTAACCAGCTGCCTTAAAATTTCAAGTTGATTCAACTCAAATATCTAATATACTAGTTGTCACTTAGTATAATTTAACATTTCAAGTTGAATAAACTTTTTTTGGGTTGACTGAACTTTTTAAGGCAGCCAGGTTACAAATTATTTTAAGTTGACTCAACAAATTGTTTTTTACAGTGAAAAATGCATCTGGTGCTAATGTCTATGCAGATGGTAAACACAAAGGTGAAAATAGAGAGAAAGAGGCACTGCAGCTAATAACATGATGAGGGTTTTCTTTTTAGGCATGTCTGAACTTGTTTTAAAGCACTGAGGCACATTTCAGTGAAATTCAGTGTTCTCATTTATAATGCACGTTCAGTATACAAGAGTTTTTCAAGGCTATTTAAAGGAGTTTTTTAAGATTATGAAATATTACAAATATCTAATAATAAAGGCAATAAAGGAATAGTTGAATGCAAAATTAAAATAAAATCTGACATAATTTATTCATCCTCATTCTCCTTCTTCTATAACATTGGTTCTCAGCCACGTTGCTGGGGTTTTGAAACATCATGAAAGTCAGTAAATTATAGTAAATTGTTTGTGTAAAATAACCATTAAATAAATTAAAAAAAAAAACATATTTGAGGGGCGGGTAAGTAATTCTGCACACATAAAAGTACCATGGTATGGTACAACTTGCATGGTATTGTTTAAAAGCACATTGTAGGACCATACAAAGCATTACTATCAGTGAAATGGTATATATAAAAATAAACCATAACTGATACCATGGAACCATGCAAGAACATGTTAAATCATGAAAAAAGTGAGCTGACAATACAACTGCTAATAATGCTAATTAACAGAAAGAATTCAAATCATTATGCTACAGCCCTGAAATTCAGAGCCGTGGATAGGATGATAGTGGTGTAATTACCTAAAATTGTATATTGCCTGCAGGTCTGTCTGCTCAGCTCCAAAGTGCAGGCAGAATGAGTGCAGAGTATTGTTGCTCAAGTTTTGCGAACTACAGTAACTCCTTGCAACTAACATTGCGTAATTCATCTCTATATGGAGTGGTATAGGTGAAAATGCAAAACAAAGCAGCAGCATTTCAGGACAAACTGTTCCACAAGTCATAAACAGCCTCTGTTTGATGCTTCTGGGCGACCCAAGGTCTGGATTTGCAATGTCGAATTGAAAGCCTGGAGCTGATGGACTGGAATCCAGCCAACCTCAACACACTTCCATTAGGCAGAAAGCTGTACTCTTTTGGTCTGCTTCTGAGGGATACTCGTATGTCACAATGAGTTTGGCTAATTTATCATTATGCAATATAAGTGGAGTGTCTTCTCTAGCTGTGCACTAGATTTGTAAAGCACTGTGTGCAAATCAGACTCTAAAAACTGCTGGGTTAAATACAAAGTAGCGCTGGGTAAAATATGGACATACCCAGCGATTGGGTTGTTTTGACCCAGCGGTTGGGTTACTACCCAGAAGGTTGGGTTAGACATTTAACCCAACTGCTGGGTCCAACCCAATCGCTTGGTATGCCCATATTTTACCCAGAGCTAGGTTGTTTTTAACCCAGCAGTTTTTAGAGTGTAGAGTAGGTCATCAAGTTAATGATCAGTATTTTCAGTTGACCACTTAAAGAAGCACCAATTTGATCTGAAGAATTGTGCAGTAACAGTTTTGTTCACATTCATGTTACCAGGTTTCAAATCTGGTGCCACTTGCATCAAAACGGTTACACAGAAAACAATAAGTGCATCTTTAACAATTATGGTCAGATATAGAGGATTAAAGAAAATTCTAAGAATTCTAGAACTTTCTTTCACATCAGTATATTATCTAAACAATATATTGCTTTACATTCTGATGTCACAGTATTGTTGGTTGCAATTATTTCACAATATAACTTTGTTAAACTTATTCTCTAGCACATAATGCTGTGAGTTCTCTCTGTATTCTTTGGATGGTAAGCTACTCACACCAGGGGATTTCTGCAAGTTAACCTCCCCCATGATCAGGCCACCCACATTCACAGTCATGTGCCTGGGATTGGCCATTCTAAATGAGTCCAGTGTACTCCATATTGAATCCTGACTGACAGAGAATAATGGAACACAGGAAATGGCCCCCGCTTTAAATATGTCCACTAAACTTATCTTGGAGTGGTATAGATTTTGTGGATGTTGAAAAAATCTGAACTCAAAAGACTGAAGGAAATCTAATTTCTTATCACTTTCAGAGAAAGAAAAGTTAAGATCAGATGGAAGCTGTCTAAATGTAGATGTGTGAAATTTATGTTTTTTCTTCATAAAGTTATTATTTCAAAGCAACTAATTTATAAAACAATATATAGAAAATACTAATTTAGTTTTAGTGCTCTAAGTTTATCCAAAGAAAGAAAGAAAAAAGAAAACAAGAAGGTATTTTCTTAGAATGGAAAGTCGAAATCAGGTGATAAAATCACATTGGATGTATCTTTTTTCACAGACACAGCATGGTATATTAAATTTTACTGAACTTTAATTCAATTTTTGTCTTTCCTTGAAATTCATTACTGTGTATTTTATGACGAAAATGTGACTAAATTAAGACGAAAGTGCCCCATTTAGTTTTTTTTTTTTTTTTTTTTTTTGCAATATCACTTCTTCACAGCGTCCTCTTTAGTGCACCATCCTTAGTGCACAGTGATACACTGAGGACATTTTCTGCTCTATTCTGAGAAGGCTAAGTGTTCCAGTACTGAGAAACAGGGTGACTGTGAAAGAAATTCAGCTTGATTTAATTAGGCAAACGGAACAGGGAGTTAGAGAGAAAATGTTGCATGAGACTCTTATGCTTACAATCTCTTTACGCACCATAGACTGCAAGAATGCAGCGAACATTCTAACAAAGTCGTCGGAAAATAAACAATTTAAAAATGTGAGTCACTTTGATTTTTTACTATGACAGTGAATGATTTCCATATTCATGCACCTCATTATTTTATTTCAAGAACATAAAATACCATAACATGACCTTGGTACTATGCTGGATAACCAAGTGGTTCTCATCTGGTTGTAGTTCACAACCCAGATTTTACATTGGACATCAATTGGCAATCAAACATATTATTGCTAAATTATGGAGAGACTTGTATCAAAAAAAAAAAAAAAAAAAAAGACCTAGCGACGCCCATGGTCAATGAAGATATTTTGTAAATTTTCTACCATAAATATAGCAAAACCCAATTTTTGATTAGTAATATGCTTTGCTAAGAACTTATTTTGGACAACTTTAAAGGCGATTTTCTCAATATTTATCAATATAATTATTTTTGCACCCTCAGATTCCAGATCTTAACAAACCATACATCAATGGAAAGCTTATTTAGGGGAGCGCGGGGCACAACCTAACACTTTTTGAATTTCTTAGTTTGTGTAAATCCACGTGGGCTTCAGAGTATATTTTTTTATCCACGTTAATTTCACACTTGTCTAGTACAAATATGTGGCTTTGTTTCATAATTACAGTGTATACGTTTTTCATTATTTACCTCAAAAGAAAGGAAGTGAAAAGTGACCCGGATGTGGGGTACATTGTAACATGTGAGGGGCTAAAAATATACACCACAAACTAAAATATTTTGTCAATAAAATAAAATGATTAACTTTTTCAAATAAAATAATGGCGTTTTTTAAGAATTAAAAAAATTTAATTTTTTGAGGTTCACAATGAACACATCACAACCATGCGTGGGACGGCCCTGATCGCAAAACACAGCTACATATAGTTCAAACAATGTGCGCAAATAGTTGAAACACATTCAGACATTCAGAAAAAACACTCCTCTCCCTCCAAACACAGCTCTCATAGAACATGAGACACATAAACGAGCCAATGCTTTACTTTTCTTGAAATAATAATTTCTCAACAATAAAGTCAGTCTTTATTCACCTGTTTCTTGTGGTTTCTTTTTAAAATCCATAAAAGAAAATAGCGAAAATTACATGGCTAATGTCATAGAATAGCATAGTTTAATATAGCGGGGCACATTGTAACGCAGTGTTGCAACTTTCCCCATCAGAGCGACTGGAATATAAAACTGGTTCTAAACTGATAAATAACAAATTGGCGATTAAAATAATAGCATATTTGTCTCATTTTAAATGAATGTTAAAAACTGAGATGAAACATTTACTTCAGACAGAAATTTACTTTCACTATGGTAAAATAAATATTCAGCGATATCTTCAAAAGGCTTTTGAATTTTGGCGCACTTTTTTCTCTGTATAGTGTTGCTGTGGCAACTAGTAAATACCGTAAATTTGGTTATGCTGGCGTGTGTGTAAATATTTAAACCACGTGTGGTACAATTAACCCCGCGTTAGTTTGTGCCCCGCGCACGCCTATTATTGATGTATTAATCTCACTTTCGAGAAACTGACCCTTTATGACTGGTTTTGTGGTCCAGGGTCACATTTTTTGTCAGAAGATCCACATTAGCTACATTATGATTAAGATAACAGCTATTGTTTCATTTGTATTGGTTAAAATCGCGGCTAAAATCTTGCTCTAGAAACACTCCACAAGAGGAAATTATGTAACTCCACTACGGCCGACTGGAGCGGGCCCAACCAGGCATGTCCAGCCGTTTGGCATATAATATGAGAATTTACATATTAACTAGAGAGGCTGGGTCTGAAAGGGGGACTGTCGCTGACGCAACCCAGAAGGCGTGGCTTGCATTCTGGTGTTCCTGCCATTGAGAGGATTCAGTGTGCGGTGACTCGGGCGGAGTCGGCTTTACTGTCGGGAAACGAGCTCAATCATTAAGTTAAAGTATTTAAAAAAAAAAAAAAAAACACTCAATTAGCGTGTTGAAATTTATCCTACTACTGGATGTTATTTCCCCGAAGACGCGTCGTATGAGCTGTGTTTTATAGCGGTTGTGGTTGGGTGGATTTGTTGGAGAGCTGCGTTAACTGGAGTTACGGGAAGCGAAGGAGATTTTCTCGGCCCTGGTTTTCATGAACGGGCCCCTTACAACTTACCGAAGTTCGCAGATAAACTTCAGTTTCTCTCTATTTTCCCCATTCCCCGGTACGTATGTTTGTTTTATGAAATATGCAATGTATTTAGGATTGGTATGTATTGTAATGTTGAGATTATGGGAGGTTTAGCAGGATCGCTTTACTGTGTCGATTGTTCCAGTACGGCGTGTCCCAACTGCATCTTATTACAGGCTCTCCACTTAGTTCACATTGACACTGGCGATTTATTTTCTACCGCAACTGTGCGTTTTAGCGCCGTAATTGAAGTTGTAATCTTTCTATGGATATTTTGCGTGTACGTTGATATGTTTCGCTCTAATTATAATCTGCTATATTATTAAAGGCTAACGTTAGCAAATATGCTAACCCCGACCACGCAAAATGAATATAAATCTATAAATAAAAGCGTTTTAGATTAACGCCATATGTCATGAGATTAACGTTGCACAGTCATTTCGATTTTAATGCATCTAAAGTATGTGATTTGTATCTGATTTGATTGTGGTTTTCAGTCTTAATAGTGCACTTTAATACTATGAAGTTGCACTTTAATTGCCTATTTGTTTAATTACTTCACACTGTCTTAGTTGGCTAAATTGTTTACATTGGATCGTAATGTAGCACCGATTATTAATCGTAATTTGTAACATGAAACTCAATCCAGAGTTTTGCTCTGTCAGCATTGCGACTCTTTGGAGTTTCTTCTGCGCCATTTGTTCTTTTATTCGCACTTGTCCAAAAAGTGTGTATATACATTTGTTTTATCCTTTTGATGGTTCCTTTTTTTTTTTTTTTTTTAGACATATGGTGTTTTTAAAGGAATTTTGAAGGAAGTTTATTGTTTCGTAACAGAGAAAGAAAAATAATCATACCATAATTCATTTTAATATACTAAATGTTTTATAAAAAAGCAAAAAACAAGCATTTACTCTAAAGATGCAGTGTATTTATAATTTATTGTTTATACTATTAAGCTACTATAAAAACAGATATTTGTTAATTGTTAATGTTATTTGTTATATTGTCTGTTTTTATTTGAACACATAATGTGTAGCATGTAATTTACCGTGTCTTCCCAATGGAAGTTGAGTCTGTGTAGTTGAAATGCTTTTTGTGTGGCGTGTGTAAAATGGCTTCTCTTCTGTGTTTCAGGTTTGAGTTACTCTGTGAGATTCACAGGATAAGGCCTCACACAAATGGGAAGAGTGTGTAAAAAGCACCTTGAAGGTGCACCCAATCATTGGACTATTAGTTTTACATAATCCACTCATCTTTACAGACTATCCAGTGTGGATGATGATAATACAGGCTTAAAGTCTTCAGAAAAAGAACTTTTCGACACTTTGTCCCTCATTCAAATATTGGTTCAAAGAACCTTTGTAAGCGATCGTTATCATTTTTGTGACACCAAAAGTTTGAGACGACAATCAAAATGAGTGCAGAAGGATATCAGTACAGAGCGCTGTATGACTATAAGAAAGAGAGGGATGAGGATATTGACCTGCATGTAGGGGACATTCTTACAGTCAATAAAGCTGCGCTACTTACAGTTGGATACACTGAGGGGCTGGAGGAGAGACCAGATGAAATCGGATGGCTGCCTGGCTTTAATGAAACGACTCAGGAGACAGGGGACTTTCCTGGTACGTACGTGGAGTTCATCGGCAAGAAAAAGATTTCTCCACCAACTCCCAAACCAAGACCCCCAAGGCCTCTACCGGTGGCCCCGGGGCCCACAAGGCCAGACTCGGACTCTGAGCAAAGTGAGTGAGCTATTTTTTTGTTTTTGTTTATTTTCTTTAATGCCTTTTTGCCACATTGAGGCCTCAGGAAACGTTGCTAACTGGACTCAAACATGCATTGGCTGCTTAGGCACCGCAGCTTGGTGCACTATGATGCGAATGAGCTTGTGAATTTAAAATATTTATGTCTCAAACCCTCTACCTGTCTACCATTTTGAGCTGCTGTTTAGATAGTTGCTTAATTCCACATAAGCTGTCTATAGTTAACCTTTAGATTAATATTTGGTCACCAGAGTTGACCTTAACCAGTGGTCACGAAGCAGATCTTCTTTTATTGACAATATAAAAATTGTCATCAACCATTTTAGCTTGGTTTCATTGGATCTCGGGGTGCATAATTTTAATGAACTCTCTTTCCTCTTAACTAGATCCATTCATGCTGATGCCAAACCCACGTGCCTCTCTCAAAATACCCACTCGCCACTTGTTCCATTTTCGTAACTAGTGACCAGATTTTACACCACCATTTCATCAAGAGATTGGATTTATAGCTGTAGCACACAAATGTCCCCTGAATATTTAAGGCTGTTTTAGGTTTGCACTGGGCTATGGTTCGTAATTGCAAACATGGCAGGAAGCCCAGATCTGGATGAAGGCCTGCACACAGTAGTTTGTAATTGTCTGGCGTGGCTACATCTTTCGCACAGCCACAGTATGAGCATTTAGAGCCCCCTATGGCTCCTTTAACATATCAGCAGCTCTCGTAATCTGTAGTTTTGCTCTATGCTGCCTTTTTGTGCCAACTGTTTTTTTTTTTTCCAGTGATGCAACATTTAAAAAGACTTGATCTGTATATTTATCGTATATGATACAATACAGATTCTAAGGGCACTTTCACGCTTAAGCTTTTGTGGACCCAAATCTATTTGACGAGTTTCCATTTGATTCAGTTTGTAGGGAAATGTTTGTCAGCAGTCAGTATCTTTACTCTGCTATTTGGTAATAGCACAGAAAGTATTTAAGATTTAAACAAAGTGTATTAAATTGAGCCCAGATTCTCATACACAGCCAGTATTCTTATTACTTTTATTCCTTGTTTGCCTCAGTTGCCATGGTGAAAACTAAGTTAGAGATGTGTTTTTCAGGTTATCAGGTTATGGAACATAGATCATAAGTGAGATATGCCACTCAAAATAATTGCAGTTGAAAAGCAGTGGCAAACTTGTGTTCTACTTCCTTGTCCTATGTGGTTTGATGCATAAAAACACGAGCACATACCTTTTTTATCTTTGGGCGAGAGCTATTTTTGTTTGACGAAACCAAACTAACTTTTCCCGGAGGTCAAGATCTAAACCAGAAGCAGATCTGGATGATGACCAGAGATCATGGCATTATGCTTCTCACACACTAGAAACATAACTCAAACCCTGATCCCCCACACCACCAATAAAACCATATAAAATTCTAGATAAAATTCCAGCTCTAAAACTTAAGCACTTTTGTCTTGGTTGTAATTATTTAAATGAGTGAAACCTTAGGCAGCTTTACACTGTACACTTTTAGGGGGATGATTTTAGTCTTTGGTTCTCTGGTTTTTCTTCCTCATTTGAGATGACTTGTGTGTATTTTTTTTAATTTCCCTTAGTCTTTTTGCATTACTATTGTACAAAGAATCGGTGCAGAGAGAAGTGAATGACAGAAAATGATTCTTAGTATTGAAGCTTGAGGTTTTTGTCATTGTGACAAAAGTTATTTTTTCTTTCTTTTATTATTTTAGTATTTATTATTTTATTATTTAAAATTTTCTCCTCCTCTCTAAACTGTGCACCATCCATTCCATACTGTTAAACAGCGGTACTGAGATCAGTTTGAATGTATTGTGTATTTAAGGCACCCAGGTTTCACTTCTCATTGCCTTGCTGTATTTCAGATTTATTAGCAGCCTCTGAATGGTCTTCCAGATTTTTCTCATTCTCTCTCCTTCCTAACTCTCTCATTTCTCCATCATCCTCTTTGAATTTTTGGATTATTCTTCTGGGGTCGGACCTAACCAGAGGAGATTAAGGGGGAGTGTTCAGCTTGGGGCCTCTAGCATTCTCATTCTCTGTCTCTCTCTCTCTCTCTCTCTCTCTCTCTGTCTCTCTCTCTCTCTCTCTCTCTCTCTCTCGTTGAGCCGCGGGGGCTTGCTTCAGAGAACAGCAGATGTGGAATTCCAGTCCGTTCCGGCTCCCAGGCTTTTTTTTATAACACTAAAATGTTCCTTTCTGTGGGCCTCTGGAGTGAGAGGATCCGTATGTACCCAGCCCAACTTTTTGCACAATTCTTGTTTTATTTGTTAACCCATTCTTGCTAAAGCTTTTAACTGCATTCTGGGTCCACAAAATGTATTGCTCAGTTTTTCCTTCAGTTGGGTTCCAAATTGGACGTTGTCTTTTCTGTGCGTGACTCCAAAGAGGGAATGAGATCTTTTATGGCTTTAACTACTTCTGTACTATGGAAATTAAAGTTCCTCTTTATCCACCACTATTCTGTTTTATTGCATGGAGAATGCTAGAGCTGAGCTGGTAAACATTTGGTATGTTTATGAGTACTTTCCAACATACTAGGGCTGTCGTGATAACCGCAATATCGCAATACCGCAATACCGTGCTATTGACGAGGATAACCACAGAGGAATGCAACAACCGCAGCAACCATGATATTTGCGTGTTTTCTTTTTTTTCGTAAGGTTATGCCTTTCTCCTTTTACACTTCGTGCATGTTTATTGAATATTAAGTAAGTTAGTAATGATAACATAGTGTACCATGCTGATTTGTACAGAGGCTCAGTAGATTTGCACTTAACAAGCCTAAACAGACAGCGAATGAGAGAGAGATCGACTGATCGCGTGCAATTACTTGCGTCTGTCCTTCAGGCCGAGTCATATATATTTGTGAAAATAGGTTGTCGTGTCCAAGAAAAGCGAAATCTCTGTCTTAGTATTGACGCTCTGCTGGTCAGTTGAGCCTTTAAAAGTGGCGCTAAAAGTTAAAATAATTTCAACAGCGTGTTTCATTTATCGCTTTGAATAAATCAGCGTCTTTGAGCGTGAATGAACGGTTTAAAGACTCAATGCAGTAAACAACAAAACTACATTGACTCACAGAACTCGCAGGTGAAATATCAACAGAAAAAGTCTCTTGTTCAGTCAGATTCGAGGATCAGCATTAACTGTTATATATAACAATAGGCTATTGTTAGCCTATATGTCAATAGCCTAAAGTTTATGTTCTGTTAAAAAAATCATATATGGCGATAATACAGCACTATTGAGCCAATCAAAATTAAATTCCTCGACCGTGACAACCCTACAACACACTTGGTTAACATGAAATCAAATTTGACCATTTTTATGTAATATTTCACTTTATTATAAATTTTTCATCTATGCGTGCTATTATTATTATTTATTTATTTATTTTTAAAGAACTCCTGTACCCTTCCCTTCCTCTTGCAACATCTAATATTTTTCTTTTAGCTTTGATATTTTTAGCAGTTAGCGTGCTGTGCTTAAAGATGTTAGGTAGTTTACATTATTAAATTTAATTAATTTTATTAATTTAATATTCCACCTGAATGTTTGAGTGTCCCATCACAAGCGTTATGTATAAGATTCATGAAGTTAAAAAACAAGAACAAACATAAAATAACATAAGATCTTGTGTTATGTAAAGCATGGTTTAGAAATAAAACATTCAGTAAGGCCACTAAATGTTCTTTGTTCCGGTATTATGGAGTTCAGGATTCTCAATTTTTATGGCTAATTAAAGTAGATGTGATCAAACCTTGTGCGTGGTTGGACAAAAACTGGTTAGTACATACAAGTTCATGCAAGGCCCGCATTCCTGTACTTCATGAGATATGGCAGTCTTTTAGCATGCCAGTTTGCAAAGGTGGTGCTATGCATTTAGTTTAGAGATGTTATCTCCTTATTATCTGTTCTTTTAATTTGATCTCAGTCTTATTTACAGTTGCTGTGCAGTTCATGTTATGCACTTATTTGAAGAATGCAGGGCATCACAAATGAGTTAACTACAAAAAACAAAACTAAAAAAAAAGTACATGTGAAAACTGACAGGGAGAGCTGTGGCAGTTAACTGAAAGTGTGAGCTGGTTGGGGGAAGGCATTGCTGGTATTTGAGATAATGTGCTTCTCTCCTTTTCAGGGCCTCTTCAGTACTCGGTTGAACATCTGCTGCATGGAGCAGCTCTTTGAGGGAGAATTGTTGCTGGGTTTTGTAAAGAATGTGCACTTTCCCCTAACCAAGTGGTAAACCAATATATATGGCAAGGTACCAAAAAAAAAAAAAAAGAATATATATAAAATGTGTATTAAAATGGTTCATTTGTGTAATTAAGTTAATGAAGTTTGTTTAGATACTTTTATAAATCCTTTTAGGTACCTTGAAATACCAAGATTGAGATATGCATATATTATTGTATATATGATTCTTTATTTCCACATTTACCATTATAGTAATATAGTCATCAAAGTGACGTCAAATTACATTTTCTCAAACAACTTTGTGAGGTGTATCCTGCTATTTCTTTAGGTTTCTTTCCCTGCTAAAGATGTCGTTCCTAGTAATGGTGCTCATTAGATCATAGTGGTTGTAACCGGGGCAGGACTGGTTTGTGGCCGTGGGCGTAATGGTGCACGTTCCTGTGGCTTAGCTTGAACAGCTTGTGCCCGGTCGCCGTATTTAGCATCATGACGAATCAGTACAATCGTCTCTAAGTGCTGGTGCAGTAGGCAGCGGAAAAGTGCTCTAGCAAATTTGGCATGGTATGGAATGGCCATTACACATACACTGTGTTTTAAATCAACGTGTTCTCCGAGTCCAGATAAAGCAAGAAAAAAGTCTCTATGGCTCTTTCTATAGGATAAAGTGCTGCGTTACATAACAATCATAAGAGATCATATCTGTCAAAGCCTCTGGGTCAAAAGTGTATTGAAATTGTATAATGTTACCAGCGGTAACATGCAAAACCTGGAAAGAAAAAAACTTCATCAAACTGAAAGGGCTGGACTGCAGTAGAGGGTTGTGATGAGATCTGGTGTGCAGTGGAGGTGGTACCGTGGTGAAAGCTAGTGTTTATTGGGATGTGCGTGAGAGTGTGTACATGTGGTCTTCATTAATGATCGCCTCCAGAGACACGGGGCTGAATTGGCAAATCTTCTTACTGAAGGACAAGCATGTCTGCTCGGCGGATTAGAAACACGTTGCAAGAGGTGGAGCAAGAGCAGCAGGAAAAAAGCAGAACTGAAAAATGCACAAAGGGATAACTGAGTTTTGGTACTACCCCATCCCCCATTTATCGTTGCCGTGCGTGTTGGTGATGTGAAGAGACATGGAAGTGTTTGTATATAATACAAACTAAACACCAGTGGTGGGAGAGAACACAGCAGATGTAGAGCCTTTTTCCAAGCCCTTGTAGTAGAGTTCAAGTCCAACTTGGAGTTCATTTTACTAATTCAGTTCCTTTGGATTGTTTGTTTAAAAGAGGAAGATTTTCCTAGAAGTCGGAAACTTTTTTTCCATACAGGTTTAAAATGGTAGTTGACATAAAATGCACACTTTGTTTCAGCAAAATTAAGGTTACAAATTTACAAGAATGTTTAAGGAAAAATATATGACGTGTGTCTTGTGACTTAATTTTGATTTGTTTTAAAGCTTTTTTTTGTTTGTTTTTTTTTTTTTGTTTTTTTCTCCCCTAACTGCACTGATTATAATGGACGTACTGCAACCATGTATTTACTCACAATACGGTAATTTACAAATGGTTATGAATGGTTTTAAACAGTGTTTATTAAAAACTCATTCGTTTATGAATTGACCTTTACCATATTTTGTAGAACTGTTCCAAATTATACAATTATTAAGTATAAGATCTGATATTTGATCTGTAGTTGATTTCATTATTCCCAGCTGGTCTGCAGCAGGAGTGTGTTGTGTTGACAGATATAATATTGATTTGCCATCAGCGAGCAAGCACTGAACAGCTAAACCCTGCATGCAAACTAAACCATAAACGCTAAACTCATTAAGAGAAATAAAAGGATTTTCACTCCAGGGGTTTGAGATTGTTACAAGCTCTTAATGCAAGTGGGGAAAAAAAACAAAGAGCTTGTTATCTTCATGTAATATCACAATAAATAAGTGTTGTTTTCAGGGCATGAAGACTGAAAGCATGAAAATAGCCCGTCTGTGTCACGGCACTCTTTTTCTGCATAACCCTGAATTAGTAGCCTCAGATAGGCTTGTGTGCTTTGGTCGTTTGATGTGTGCTATCAGAGGTCAGGCATTTTCACACACTGTCCTACATTAAATGTTTCATCACTGTATTATCTCAAATTGCTATTACAGTAAAGTACAAGTGCCTTTTTGTTCTGTCTTTCTGCTGAGAAGTGGGTTGTTCAAAAACTTTTTTCTTCTGATGATTTGAGCTTTTATACTTTTAACCAACAGACCAACACAAAATTTTCCTCATTTATATAATTGTAATAAAATAGCCTAGCTTATTTCTTTAAGTGCGTGTTACTGAATATTTAATGAATAAAATAAATTACTTAAAGATGTTCTATAGGAGATGTTAAATGTAGAGGTTCGGGGACCCCAAAAGGAGAGATTTCAAAAGAGCTCCTTCCAAAAAAAAAAGAAAAGAAAAGCCAAGCAACCAGGTGGACCATTTTACATAAACAGCACAAATATTCACAGTAACCAGAGCAGCTGATGACTATAATGAAAACAGTTTTCTGCTACACCTTGGCAACTTGATTGATAGTAGTTAAGTTGGTTCCTCAAAAGCAGATTTAGGCACTTAAATGTACCTTATTAATCACTGGGGGAAATATGGTCATTTATCGGTTTGCTAGAATGACATTTCGAAGAACTAGGCAAGTAGACCCTTAAATTAGCTGCTGAAGAAACTGTCTTGCGCTTTCTCTGATCTTAGTCAGTGGTTCAGATGTGCTGAGTTTGTTCTACAAAACACTGGCAGCTGCTTTCCCCTCCTTAACCTGGGGTCCCTTTCCTTGCATCCCATGGCATAGAAACAACAGGACCACCACACATTCAAACACTACGCATGTTCAGACTTGCACACTGACTCTCTCTTCCAAGAGTTGCTACGGCAACCGAAATCTGCAGCCAACCTGATTGGCTGTCTGAATCTGAGCTGGGCTGCTTTCTGCCCGTTTTCTGTTTGTTTAATATGCTCGCACAGATCTACTGGCATTTTAAGCTGTTTTTCACGCACCAATATTGCTAATGTGTACCCTTTGCCCGTAAAGTCTTACAGAACTTGGACTTCACCGTGAATGCATCTTTAATTGTTTCCATTGCCTGGTTGATTGCGTGATCTCAACTCCACAGCTTGGATAAATTAAGCCTAGTAGTTGAAAACAGAGGGTGTTTTCATGTGGATCTAGAGCATTGTTCACAGAAACACTCATTCACTAAGTTTCCACTATTGCTACTCACAGTGGTTTGATGAGCTTGGCGTGAGTATAATATTGCGTGAGTTCACGGCACAGTGCATTCATTTTTGCCAGACTGCCCAGTTCTTAGTCTCGCTTGCTTATACTTGGCATGTAACACATCACGTAGATTGTTTTGGAGAGTCAGAATTCTCACTGAATTACACTTAAGAACAGATCCAGGCCAAAAACTTTGGGATGGGCTCTTTTGACTTGGACCTGTGAGCAACCACCCGTTGCGATGTGTTTTGCATGGTCAAAATCAAAGAACCAAACTCTAGTTCCTCTTCGGTTACTCAAAGACCTTGGAGATGGTGTCTCGGGGACATAGTGGAACCTTGAACCAAAACATTTGGACTATTCCACGATCATCAATCCTGTATGTCATTCAATCTAGCCGTGTAGAAGGCCAGCACTATCAGGTCACCCTGAGTTACTTAGAAGCAACTCAATCCCCCCCCAGTCTCGCGTCTCCGTGGAAATGCCCGACATGTAAATAAACACAAGACTCTTGGAATATACAGTTCTACTGTGAAATGGGGTGTGCGTTGTGACGTTTGTTTATTATTATTTTTTTTTTATTTTGTGATTCCAGACCACCATGGTGTTATCATTGAGACAGTTTTAATTTCATGATAATATAGTGACTTCGCAATTTAAACAAACATATGTGGGAAATGTAGGGATCTGTTAAATTCAAAGGCCATATTTGTCGCCTTTGACCGGAACATTTTGAGCTAAGGTAAAATTAGCCCAGTGCTTTGAATCTGGATTCTAAGAAGCAGTGGGCTGGATAAGGTGTCTGTCTGGGCACAAGGTTACCACTCAGCATGGCGTACCAAAGTGACACTACACTCCAAATTTCTAAATGAGGAATCTGTCGTTCACTCTCCCTGCCTCGAGTTCAGCAGTTCTCAGAAAATAAATAACTCTCCTTATGCTCAACGTTGCTTTGCCAGTAATGGAGTCCAGATGGCTGTTGTCTTTTAAAGTTAAGTTCAAGAGAAGTGGTGTGATATCTACAACTTTCTTTGCTTATCTCCTAGGCTAGCAAAAAAAAAAGTCCCTGCGCCTTGGGACTAAACAAGACTATTATTTCTAATGACTTAAACCCCCATTTCCTCATGTGTGGTTGGATTTTTTTTTTTTTTTTTTCCCCATCTAGGCAGCCTCTAAACTTTTATTTGAGCCATTCCTTCTAAGAAACTGTGCACACTGTAAAGATACTCTTGATACCTCTATAAAAAATACTCTCAGTAAAGGGAATCCATTCATAATCTGCTGTGTGTGGATCTGCGGCCTCGGATGCTGCTAACAGTCAAGTCTTTTAGAAATCCAAGCCTTTTAAAATGCTGTGCAGCGAATCCAAATAAAGCTCAAGCCAGTCCCGCGGCCCTTTCATGCCCGCACCTGGACTTGTAGATCTCGGTAAACCTCCACCCTACACCAGCGGCTGCATATTACGGTCTGTTTGCTTTAGCTTTCTCGTCCACCTTCACTGCACACTTAATCATATCCTACTGGTCAGCACCAGCCCTTGCCCCCCCCCAGCCATGCTTAGATGTGCCGTCCAACCCTGCTTCTTGCCGCACCACATAAATACATGAGGATGATTATTGATCTAAGCATGCCGTGACTGTGGAGTGGGTCACGGTGTAAAGTTCGTGTTTTCCTTGGAGGCTTTGAAATGCTGGCGTTTGGTGCCTAATGAAAAGCTAGTAGTTGTTCAAAGCTACCTGGCGGCTTTTTGATGTGAGTGTTCAACTTTCTCTCCTCTAGGCTCAAGCAGTCTGTTAGACCTGACGGAGCAGTTCACACCTCCAGAGGTAGCACCGCCCATGCTGCTCAAGCTCCTTGAGGCCATCGAGAGGAAAGGTGAATAGAATCCATCACGCATATTTCTTTGTCACGTGTACGTGCACACCGTAATTATTGCATTTTCTACATGTATTAACTCACATATAAACTCTGCACAGGTCTAGACAACCCTACACTCTACAGAAACTTCACTGCTGGAGGAGGGCTGGATGTCAGACAGTGCTTCGATAGTGGTGAGTGACACATTTCATTAGGTGTTGCTACTGTTGTCGTAAACTGGTGCGATGCGACAAATGCTTTTCTCTTCATGCTGATTGCGAAACAACGTCAAAATCGCAGCCTTAACCAGCAGAGCCAGATGTTACTATTGCTCCTTTTTCAAAAACTTCAACCAGAAGTAATAAAAATGAAAAATAGCATGACATCTCACACAATTGGTGCTACAGCCATGTGGCTTCTTGAGAAGAGGTTTTCTGTCAGTTGTCTAAGCAGTGAGATTTACAATTTTCACCAGCAAATTGATGAAACAGTTAAAATTCCATAGACTTATACTGAAGGAGGTCTGAACATATTTTGAAGACCAGATTGTCACATAGACTTGGCAGTGAATTTTTTACCCAGGACACCCTAGCAACCATATACAGTTGCAGCCTCTAACAGCTACTCTTTTTAGCAACCACATTTCAACATTCTGGCAACCACCCAGAGTATGCTAGCATTGTTACATTGAGCACCACTCATATTTTCAACATACTACAAATAGAAATAGAAATGTCTTGTTGGTTACTGTAGCTAAATCTGGTTAAGGTGAAAATCAATAGATTGAAAAGATTTGTTGCTTGTCTCTTTGTGCCTGGTTAGCATACGGTGCTAGCTCACTAATGTTTGTGTTCTTTGAAATAGACCCTGTCTCGGTGGATCTTGAGCAGATGGACCTTCAGATGTTGTGCGATGGTCTGAGGAGGTATCTTCAAGATCTACCTCAGCCTGTCATCCCCTCTGTGGTCTACAGTGAGATGATACGCATCGCTCAAGGTGGGTTTCCATAGGATTACTGCATATCAACATTAGATTACAACTCTCAGCGTATTGCTATGATATAGTAATAATACATATTAATACAGCCATGTGAATCATTAGATTTACACTGGGATGACTTGCCAGTTCTCAGTTTGGCCTTTTTAAATTGGTTCATTCAGTGGTCAGCTTGGTAATATTCCTATATTATGTTCTAACTATGCAAGTAATGGCTCCAGCAAATCACAAATTACCAATAAAATCTCACAATAACAATAGCTTTAAATGTGCTACTTCAGCTCAAATCAGGCCAAAATATGTATTTTTAAAGGATTTTAGTCAGGCTGGTCCTGCTAATGCACATTTTAGAATACAGGCTTTCAGTTACTTCATATGAAATGTAGGACTTGCTTTCAGCTCTTATGTTCAGAGTTACGATTTCTCCTGTTCATTTGTCATGAGTGGTCTGATTCATTCTAAAGTCACTCTCTGATGTGACAGAATTCCTGTGGTCCTTCAAATTAAACTTGGAGGTCTTGAAAATAATCAGACCATTTTTTATTGATCTCATTTCATTTTTAGAGCCACAGGGTGGTGCTATTGTTCTGATGTGTGTTAGCCAGATGGTTAGCCTCCTACAATGGTAATAAAAGTAACACAAGGAGTCCTCATAAAAGAAAGTTCTGCGCAGTCCCAAGAACTTCTAAAAGCAGCAGTGCCGATTCATCTAGCAAGATTGTGTGGTTGTATCATCACAGTACGTGCTTTTATGAGTACACATGTTCCAACGGTTATCTGATTTTGTGTCTACAAACCCCAGCCAATTCATCAGCGAAAAGTATTCTAGGTGTTGTATTGGTGGTTGACTTAAAGGGTGTTAACTTTATCTGCCCTCTCTGTGTGACTGAACGTTCTGTCCGTGTGCAGAACAAACTTTTATTGGTGTAAACTAGCATGTATCCAGTTTGAGAGAGAACACTGTTTTTTTTTGTTTTTTTTTTCGTTTCGCAGTTCTCTTTTGGGTAGTGTACAGTCACGTGGCTGGAAACAGGATATCTGTGGTTAATAGACCTAAAGCAAACCTGAAAACTTATCTGCGACATCAACGCTGTCAACCAATCACCTCTCAGAGTACCTTACTCACTCTGTCTCTGTCTCGCTTAAGATCTTGTGCGGTTAGTTGCACGCTGAGCGCAATTTTCCACATGACTACATATGCAAAAAAGAGTGTATATGTCCTCGCTGATTAGTGGTATGTTTAGCTCACTATAAATACTTGTCCCATGACCTTTGTCTCAAGGGCTATGTTCTGATGACGTGCATCATGTTCTAATGTGAGAGAGCCCTGTTTTTTTACATTGTTCTATCTCTCTGTTTCTTCAGAAGTGCAGGGTACAGACGAATGCGCCCATCACCTGCGGCTGGTGGCCAGCTCCTCTGCACTTCCTCCGCAGTACTGGCTGACCCTGCAGAGCTTGCTGCGCCACTTCTCCCGTGTATGCCAGGCCTCAGCGGCCAACCTGCTTAGTGCTCGTGCCCTCGCTGAGATCTTCAGCCCAGCACTCTTTAGACAACAGCCCACCAGGTACACCCTCACACATATGCTAATGAATCACATTGTTGCCTGCTAGCTTGTTAGCAAATAAACTGATGTCTCATTTCCCTCTCAGCTGTGAGCCCAGCCCAGAGGCACACATCAGGATAATAGAAGTCCTGGTGACCAGCGAATGGACTGACAGTCAGGCGGCTCCAGGTAAATATACTGTAATGTTGATAACAAACCACTAAGGCAATGGCTCTCAACCAATACTTTATTTCAAATTAAATTTAGCTATATTAACAATCCTAATTACAATGCTAGAAAACACACACAAAAAAATACGTAAAACTTTCAACCTGACATTCAAATGTATTATTAAAGTTAAAAAGATTTTGCATACAGTGTAGACATGCTGCTTTTATTGATAGGAATATTTTGGCTGGACAAGAGACAAATGGTGGGGGAATTGGATAGCCATGGCAAGCTGTACCACAGCTCAATGTCTCACACATGCACCTTTTTATAATGTATTAGAGTAGATGGAAGGTAGACAACATTAGGAGGAAGATAGGGCGTGTAGCTGTGCTAGCCCACAGATTCAACTTATCTTCACACCTTGTACATCAAAACAGAAAGCAAATATTGCTCCAAAGAATTGCCGAAATGTACAGAAAAAACATGTAAAAAAGGAATTGTCCAGCTCTGATGTGTTTTATGCAGCAAAAGGAATACAGCACTGATGTTTTTGATTCTTATGTGAAGTTGTGCCTCCTCACTTTAGCAGTGTGTAGTCTTGGCTGCAGTATAGCACTTTGATATGAATGTTTAATGGCTGGGAGTGCTTTGTCTCAAAATCTGTGTTCCACTCCCTTGCTTTTGTGGGTCAGGTTCATTTAGAGATGGGACAGACCACAGAGACACTTCAGCTGTGTGCATGCAGCCCTGAACACAGACCAGTTGTCTAGTTGGGCTTTTATAGCAGTAGTAAAGTCTCTCTCCCTGTCTTTATCCGTCTATCTCTCTCAGGCTGCCAGGGGCCCCAAGTCTGGCTGTGTGACTGTTTAAATGTTTTATTACCTGTTAGGGCCTATTTATACCTTGCCCTGGCATGGAGCGAGCTCAGCTGTCAGTAATTTGCACCTGCAGGAGGCTGGGTTGGGCGAGCCCGGACTCAAAAGCACACTTGCCTCCTTTCTGCTCGGGCAGCTCTATTTCTTCCTGTACCTTATGTACAAGCTTTTACACAAACACAAATCACACAAGTGTCACCTTTAACTGGTACTTGTTGCCTTGCCCCCCTGCCCATACACGATTCCTGCACATGTGGCGGTGGGTAGCTACGGATGTGTGTGTTAATTTGAGCATGAGGGTGCGTGTGTGCGCATGTTCCTAGTTACTGGGTGACTATTTTAAGATGGTGGCAAAAGGCCCACTTGGATTGGGTTGGATTGAAGTGTGGTTTGCTCCACAGAGCTCTCTTGTTCACTCGCAACGGCGGCTGTCCTGTCTAGCATGCATTCTCACACAGTCGCAAACGTTCATTTCCGAGTACTTTACTCCACCCCCTGGCCCCCTCCTGCCTGTGCCACATTCCCCTCCCAAAACATAAGGGTGCACAGCTCAGCAAATATTTGAACCTGAGCAAGTTAATCATGAGACTGAACCCTTGGAGCCAGACAGAGTGAATGAGCACAGAGAGAGAGAGAGTTGGTTAGCAGCAGCGCGACCCCAGCAATCATTAACCCGGCCGTCCCAGAGCAGGCATCATTCTCCACCCCTCTCAGACCTGCTTTAGTTCTACGGGCTCTACGGTTTCAACCTGTCGCACTCAGCTTCTCTTTGTCAACTTGGATTTTACTGAACTTCTTCAGACTGCTACGGTGACTTTTAGACTCCTGCATCTGTCAAGTGGGAATATTTTTTTCAAAAGGACTGTCTTTTGGATTTGCCAAGAATCACAAGAAATGCTTACCGGGCGGACTTGCTGAACAAAAGGCAGCTTGACTTCTGCTGAACATGCACAACTTGCAATGTAAGTGTGTGGTTTTGGTGTCTCAGGAAGTTTGGTGTAATGATTGGTTACTTTTCTCAAAATCAGTCAGGCAAACAAAAAATGCATTAAAGTAAAGCAGCGTGTTGTTTCTTTGGGGAGATACCCGTTTTTTTGGGGGTTTTTTTCAGAGGGCATGATAGTTGCTCTTCTCAGATGTCCTATTTTGTGTCCTGTTCGGGCTTTTTTGCTACAGCTCTGACAGACTTGTATGTCCATGCTTCTTCCACTGTGCTACTGGCTAGTGCTTGTGTGTATCAAGACTAGCATAAGTGCAACCTGCTATGAAAAGTGGGTTAACCTGTTTGACTGACACTGGCCTGTCTGAACACGCTAGGTGAACGTGTATTATTCATTGGGTCCAAAAAAAGTTAGGGTATAGAATGACTTTGAAACACAAGCAGTCAACTTAAAACAACTAAACTTTCAGGGTTTTTTTTTTTTTTTTTTTTATATATGCTGCTTTATCCGTTGATGTGTCGGAAGCGGCCAGTTACACTTGACCTACTGCATGACCGTTCACCGCCCCAGCTGAAGTGCCTATCTGACCTGTCCTGAGTGCTGAGCATGACAATAGCCCACGTTCCTGGGGCCGTTTTTAACCCTACTTAGAACTGCGGCTATTTCAGGTACCCTCTCAAGCTCAAATAGCTGATCTCTCCCTTCCTACAGTCCTCCGTGAGTTGCATTTGAGGATTATACGAAGTATTTGCAAGCCGTGCCTGCCTCCTGACCCGGCCTTGTCTTTGACGTAGGGACTGCCTACGTGCCGTTGCAGCAGCTATCAGTGCTCTGCTTTTGTCTGCCTACCAGCAGAGGGGCCGTACTGATCACTTCTGCTCAGAGAGAGAGGCGGGGCTTACCAAAGCTGCATCACAGATACAGGAAGGGAGGGGTTGACAGAAACACAGTGAAGCTTCAGTTCCTTTCCTCATTCGAAAGATGCTGCGCTGCAGTGCACCTTGTCTGTGATTTACCTCCCTGCGTTTGACAGCATTGAAACTGTTTAGACGACGCTTATGTTTCAAACGGATGAAGGACATTGCTGGATCACATACTTCGGAGCAGATACACCTTCCTTTTGATACATTTTTCATTATCGACTTTTGAATGGACGATGGACGATGCACTGTTGCAATGACATCACTGCACTCAGGACTTGGAAGAAATAGAGGCAGGTGATGAGGCAGGAGTGGCCAGCAACAGTCCTGCTGCACCATTGGCTGGGGTAAGTGATGTAATGGTTTTCACTGGCCCCACTCTCCAAGGTTTTTCGAAAATTGATCTCAAAGCGATGAGCGAGAAGAACCTGGATTTATAGTATCCATTCAAAGGAGGTTTGCCAAGAAAACTGTATGCGAATCCTTCCAGATATGCAACACACCATTAAGCATGGCAGATATAGAGAGCCTGAGACTTGACACTGGATCGGGAGCTGGATCAGACCTGCTGTTTTACATAGAAATAGATGCGCCAGGTAACTGTTGAAGTTGGTGTTACAAATGTGTCATTCTTAAGGCTTCATTTGATGGGTGACAGCTCTGTCTGTGGTCTTGGATGCATTTGTTGGTCTCAAAAATGGTTTAACATTTGATCTCGACTTGTTCTTATGGTGACAGATACATTAGTCGTTGCGTTGATCATT
The DNA here is from genome assembly GCA_019740295.1 of Labeo calbasu. Taxonomy (NCBI): domain Eukaryota; kingdom Metazoa; phylum Chordata; class Actinopteri; order Cypriniformes; family Cyprinidae; genus Labeo; species Labeo calbasu. The sequence continues at coordinate 40,406 of JAHKKF010504237.1, forward strand.
GTGTGTGTCTCTTTCTGTGAAGGATGCATCTGCTTTAGGTATCACAGAGCACTGGATGATTTGCTGAATAGATTCTTGTAGGTGTATCTGGTATAATATCTTTGTGTGCATGTCTCATACTCTGTGATTGCACTAGGCAGAAAATGCTTAGCGACGATAGTGACTAAAGTGAACAAAGGAGAGACAGTGAGTGTGCATGAGGTGGGGAGGGGGGGGGGGGGTGGTTGGAAGATAAAAATAGCCCACCGCTTCAGCTCTGCCTCATGCTCCACGGAGACTGCACTGCCCCCGCTGCTTCCCGTCACTCGGCCCAGCAGCCAATCAGATGCAACCTCTGCCTCTATCCAGCAAAGCAACATGTTCTCAATGGTTAAAGATTCTTGCATGAATGTGCATATTGTAATGAAAAGCATATTGGTGGATCTCTGCATGCTGTCAGATGTCATTGCCTCTAAATGCGGTGCTAATTCTGTTCTGAAGCACTAGTTGTGAAAATCAAAGGATGCTTCAATTAACTGATATCATCAATTTCCAAATTAAAGCTCATTGTCCCTGTCTTGCATCTTCATGATGCATCCACATGTGTGTGATCGTGCATCTCAGGAACAGCTTATGTGGTATAATGCTGGCCAGATCTGAAAATTAGGGTTTTTTGGAAGGGTCAATGAAATGCGTTCTCACTGAATAAAGAATCCGACTCCCTGCTGAGTGCTATAGAGGCATGTGCTCAGCTGCATTTAATGAAATGGAAAGCGCTGGAAGGAGAGGAGGCAAGAATTTTAGAAAGCTGCAGTAACCGTTGCATGCTTTTAAAACATGACTGTCACAGTTGGAAGGAAACATGCATCGCTAACTTGACAGAAAGACGCCAACGGATGTTTTAGGGGTTTTCATTTCTCCTCATCCGATTAAAGCGTCATTTAGTTATGCTGATATTTCATATCGACACATAGGTTTGAACATGCCTGCACATGATGTCTGTGTAAATGACCTTGAGTGCTGCTGGTTCATCAGCTGTTCTGGTCTCAACCAGTTTCTCTTTTTCTCTGTACAGCACTACCTCCCAAGCCACCCAAACCAACGTCTGTCACTAACAACGGTATGAACAACAACATGGCTCTGCAAGATGCTGAATGGTACTGGGGGGACATCTCCAGGCAAGTCAAACCTAATGTTTGGTCAGATTTTTTTTTTTTAATTGTTCTCATTAATGTTGCTTCATGTAAAATTTTGACTCTCTCTCTGTTGCAGGGAGGAGGTCAACGAAAAGCTTAGGGACACTGCTGATGGTACATTTTTGGTCCGAGATGCCTCCACTAAAATGCATGGGGATTACACACTGACACTGAGGTACGTTGTCCTTTGTCAAACCCATATGTATGTCTGCATTTCTTTTTATTCAGGGTGCTTGACTCTGAATTCCAAAGGACTGTTCTAAATACTACTTTTTTTATTGGCCGTATAGGAAGGGAGGTAACAACAAGCTGATCAAAATCTTCCATCGTGATGGAAAATACGGCTTTTCAGACCCCCTGACCTTCAACTCTGTGGTTGAGTTGATCAACCACTATCGGCACGAGTCTCTTGCCCAGTACAACCCCAAACTAGATGTGAAGCTACTGTATCCTGTGTCCAAGCACCAACAGGTAATAATCCTCTAATTTCCAGTGTGTGCCTTGAAGAACTTCACTCTAGATGATCACGTTTCAGTTGGAAACATTTTATTGAATATGTTTTTTGTTTTTTTTTTGTATTTACAGGATCAGGTGGTAAAGGAGGACAACATTGAAGCTGTTGGAAAGAAGTTGCACGAATACCACCAGCAGTACCAAGAAAAGAACAGAGAGTACGACCGACTCTATGAGGAATACACTAGAACATCACAGGTGTGTTCTTAAATGTGTTTATATTAGATGACTGACTACATGTATTTCAGTGAAGCAATCACACACAGCTCGAGAAAAGCTCTTCCAGGGAAAGCTCACATTCTGATATGTTATTGTCTGCTCACTAGGAAATACAAATGAAAAGGACTGCTATTGAAGCTTTTAATGAGACCATAAAGATCTTCGAAGAGCAGTGCCAGACGCAAGAACGGTACAGCAAAGAATATATTGAGAAGTTTAGGAGAGAAGGCAATGAGAAGGAAATCCAAAGGTGAGTCCCGAAGCCGAGAACTTCAAAAGTTGTCTTTTGCGGATGATTTCAGAAGTGTAACGCAACTTCTCTGCAATGTTTTAACACAGGATTATGGTCAACTATGAGAAGTTAAAATCACGCATCAGCGAAATTGTGGACAGCAAACGGCGTCTTGAGGAAGATCTGAAGAAGCAGGCAGCGGACTACAGAGAGATTGACAAGCGGATGAACAGCATTAAGCCTGACCTCATCCAGCTCAGAAAGACCAGGGATCAGTACCTCATGTAAGTAGCTCGTACTCATAGGTTTTAACACATAGGAAACAATCTTGCATTCGGAAATGACTGTATGGAGCACAATGTAATGTAACCAATTTTTTTTCTTCTTGTCGCACAGGTGGTTGACACAGAAAGGGGTCCGACAGAAGAAACTCAACGAATGGTTGGGAATCAAAAACGACAACCAGGACGAGTGAGTATTCTGCTTGTCACGTTATGGTCACTTGGTATTTAAAAGTTTTCCTGGTTACTAAATCATACTTTCCACTTGTACGCTAGTCAATACTCAATGGTGGATGACGATGAGGATTTGCCACACCATGATGAACGCTCCTGGAAGCTGGGTAACATTAACCGCATCCAGGCAGAGGCTCTATTGCGGGGCAAGAGAGACGGAACATTCCTGGTCAGGGACAGCAGCAAAGCTGGATGTTATGCCTGTAGTGTTGTGTACGTATCACTTTTGTGCTTGTCTCTCAACATTCATTGCAATTCATTGACTAGACTTTCAGAGTGCATGTTGAAATAGGAAATTGCAAAAGGCACTGATGACTAAAACCATCTCTTCTTGCAGTGTGGACGGTGAGGTCAAGCACTGCGTCATCAACAAGACACCCACAGGATATGGCTTCGCTGAGCCCTACAACCTTTACAGCTCTCTGAAAGAACTGGTCTTGCACTACCAGCATACGTCCCTGGTTCAGCACAATGACTCTTTGAATGTCACGTTAGCATACCCAGTCTACGCACACCAGAGGCGGTGAGGACTCGTGAACACACCCTTGGAACTCGTTACAAACACGGGAGTTGAGAAAGGGCCTCCCCTCGAATGGAGACGCCTTCAGTGAGGCCTCCGAGAGGGCTGCTTTTTGCCTTGAAACGACCATGTCGGAAAGACAAGAAAGCGAAACCCAAAACGAACATTTCAGCCACTGAGACTTCTGCCAGTCTGAATGTAGTTTTCTTTTTTGAGCGGAAACTGCTAAAATTCACTCTCCCAAATTGGAGGACTTCGGAGGCCTTTTCCAAATGGTGCTTGTTCATTTCAAAGCTTTACCCGCTGCTGGAATGTGGAACATTGATAAAAACCTCTAGAGTGCATCTTTTTTTTTTTACCTCTTCTACCCATCGGACCTGCTCAGTTCAGGTCCCTGTTTGTGTGTATGCGTGTGTTTGTATGTGTGTGTGTGTGTGTGTGTGTGTAAGAGAGAATGTGATGTGACCAAAACTCACAGTATCTGAAAGCTATCGGGATGTTCAACATGATGTGTTTAACTTTCACGAACAGACCATGGAATCAGCTGATCAAATGTAGCAAGATGGCACTTTCGAAACAGTACTAGTTTTCTCGTAAGAGACTCCTACACAAACGTTGATATGACACGTCTCGCCTGAAAGGAGCAGTGCGACGAGAAGCAAACGAGATGCTTGGCATTTCTTTTGTGAGCATTATAGTAACAGACTCTAAATCCATTTCTGCTTTATGGACTGGCAAGAAAGGAACTGAAAAGGACTTCACGCTGTACATACAGATAGCATCAAAGCTATGTGACAAAACCATATTGTACCAAAAACGCAGTTCCTTCTCAGTTGTATTCTAATCTGCTATGCAAATTCTGTATTTTCCGTCTTCTCTGCAGAGTTGTGATTTTATTTTACATGTTGCTACCCATAATATAAACTTGTTTTTATTGCTTAAAGTCTTTTTTTTATGTATCTAAGAGGATATTTTAGGTGTCAAAATGCCAAGAAAGGTGGCTTCAGTTTTACAGAAGAAGTGAGGAAAAAGTACTTTATTACATATTTCTTTATCAGCCGCTGGTAAAATTAAAGAGAGAGTATTTTATTAGTCTTTTTCACTTGGAGCTGATTTTCTCTTGGGCAGAGCCTGGAGGACATTAGTGCTGCTTCTGTCTACAGT
>JAHKKF010504245.1:0-13543 GCA_019740295.1 Labeo calbasu
ATAATTATTTATTTATTCATTATAAAAATATTAACAATATACAAAAAATCATTATATTAGAAGATAATAAAAATAAAGGTAAAAACCACATGAAAAATAAATAATAAAAATAAATAAGTAAAGATAAAAAATAATAATAAAGAAAAAAGAAAATAATATTTATTTTAAAATATTACAAATATGCAAGTCAAAAGCTCTTTAGTTATATTAATTCTATTTTTATTCTATTCTAATTTTTAATTATATTAAAAGATAAATATATATATATATATATATATATATATATATATATATATATATATATAATATTAATTAATTAATAATAAAGATATAAAATAAACAAGAAAAATAATAACAAATGTAAAGAAAAAATATATATATTTATTAATTTCTTTCTACTTTTCTTTTTTCTTACGAAACTATTTTAAAAAAGTACAAAATTCAAAAACTATTTAGCTATATTAATTCTATTTAACTATACCAAAAAAATCTATTAAAATATAATGAATAAATGTATATAAGGAAAATAATTTAATATAATACAGAAAAAAAGAAAAATTATATATATATAGAATTATATATAAAATTATATTATATATATATAAAAAACTCTTTAGTTATATTAATTCCAATTAATATAATATATATTAATTATATTAATAAAAACATATTATAAGATAACAAATTATAATTATACAAAATTTCAAAAACAGAAGTCAGATTCAAACCTGTGTTTCCTACATGAGCACCACATATCGCTAAGCGCTATGAATCTTACCTTGAACAGATCTGCCACTAGGCCATAGTCAGCCACCTGGAAAATGGGGGCTTCTGGGTCCTTGTTGATGGCCACGATGGTCTGTAAAACAATTAAGTGAATTATTTAGTGTGGAGGGCTCTATTGAATAGAAAGCCTCTATGGGTTGAGCGCTGATGGACTATACAGTAGTCTCCATAGGCTGACATGAAAAATAATTCCCTAAAGTCAATTCCCAGAACAAGCGCAGTGGTAACAAAAAACGCTAACACATTATTCTTGTAAACATCTCATCAACATGAGGATGATGCTCCTGTATGCAACATATGGAGGAAGATGGTTGTGATGGGCTCTGACGGATAAAGCAGCGCTACCCGAAACTGTATTCCAGAGATGTGGAATGGGAAATGCAGATGAATTATGGATGCAGGTAAAAAGCTACTCCAGATCGCTTTTAAAACACTCCATTCCAATACAGCGTCACACTTAAGAGTGAGTTAACTTGGCATATTCTGGAAACTCTCAGAGACACCGCTGGTCATGGGTGGAGCCTTCTCTGATTGCAGATATTAGCACAGAAAATGATATCTTTTTAGTGTACTACAGTGTGTGGGTGTGTATTTTGATGTATTACTAACTGTACCTTGCTATCTTTCATGCCAGCAAGATGTTGTATCGCTCCAGAGATGCCAACCGCAATGTACAGCTCCTGTGGAATAACCAAAAACAGCATTAAAATGAGTTTAAAAGTAACAGATCATACAAGTCAGCATTTTTTTTTATAAACATTTATATAAATATGTCTTTACGAGTAAGTCATTCATTCATTTGATTTGTTAAAACGGCTGATTCATTCAGGAATTACGTAAAAGGCTCTCTTTATAAATGAATCAATGAATCATTGGTTCCCCCGATTCGTTCAAAATGCGGATTCATTGAGACATTACATAAAAGGCTTTCTTTATGAATGGGCCAGTGAATTATTGGTTCACCTGATTTGTTTGAATGGTTGAATCATTCAGGAATCACATAAAAGGCTCTCTTTATAAATGAATCACTGAAGCATTGGTTTCCCTGATTCATTCAAAACAGAGTCATTTAGGAATTATGTAAAAGGCTTTCTTTATAAATGAGCCATTGAATCATTGATTCCCCTGATTCGTTCAAAACACGGATTAATTCAGAAATTACATAAAAGGCTCTCTTTACGAATGGGCCACTGAATCATTGGTTCACCCGATTCGTTCGAACAGTTGATTCATTCAGGAATCACGTAAAAGACTCCCTTTATGAATGGCCCATTGAATCACTGAATCATTGGTTCCCCCGATTCATTCAAAACGGAGTCATTTAGGAATTATGTAAAAGGCTCTCTTTATAAATGGGCCACTAAATCATTGATTCCCCTGATTCGTCCAAAACACGGATTAATTCAGAAATTACATAAAAGGCTCTCTTTACGAATGGGCCAGTTATTCATTGGTTCACCCGATTCATTCAAGCGTCTGAATTATTCCGAGATCACAAACAAGGCTCTCTTTATGAATGGGCCACTGAGTCATTTGTTCACCTGATTAGTTTGAACAGCTGATTCATTCAGAAACTCCATAAAAAGCTCTCTATTTGAATGGGCCACTGAATCATTGGTTCACCCGATTCGTTCAAAATGCAGATTCATTCAGGAATGAAGTAAATGGCTCTCTTTATGAATGCGCCATTAAATCATTGGTTCCCCTGATTCATTTAAAACGTGAACTCATTCAGGAGTGAAGTAAATGAATCCCTTTATAAATGGGCCCTTGAATCATTGGTTCACCAGATTCGTTCAAAATGCGGACTCAGTCAGGAATTATGTAAAAGGATCTCTTTATGAAGGCCTACTGAATCATTGGTTCACTCGATTCGTTCAATCAGCTAATTCAAAGACTCCCTTTATGAATGGCCCGTTGAATCCTGAATCATCGGTTCACCCGATTCGTTCAAAATGCGAATTCATTCAGGAAGTAAGTAAATGGCTCTCTTTATGAATGCACCATTGAATCACTGGTTCCCCTGATTCATTCAAAACGTGGATTCATTCAAAAATTACGTAAAAGGCTCTCTTTATAAATGGGCCGTTGAATCATTTGTTCACCTGATTCGTTCAAAACGTGGCTTTATTCAAAAACGAATCACCACTGTGTGTTGTATGTTAAATTTTATAGGTCTGGCTTCCGATCTCATCCGCATTCAGCTGTACAAAACAGCTCATTTTGCTGCTTGATATTGCAAATTGATGTGTCTTACATTATATTAATGTATAATCTTAATTATGAACACCCTGTTTTGTAGTGCAAACAGTTTACTGCACGTTGTTCTTCTCAATATTTCCCTATAGCAGCTAACGAACGGGAAGTCTCACCCATAGGCTTACTTCCACACTAAGGAATAAGGTGAAAGGTGGACAACTGTATTTACGCAGTTATGGGGTGGGGCAGCTGCGCTAGTTGTGTTAAAATATTTAAATCATGTTATTTTAACATAACTAATTAAATTAACGTGTTTGAATGACAGCCCTACTATCCTATACATAAATTCTGGCCATTAATCATGTATTACATGTATTTAAATCTAATGTTATTTTATAAACATTTAACATTAACAGATGTAAACCAAATCACATTTTCTCTCATTTACTTAACGAACATATTACATACATATTATAACATATTCTTCCTTCATGTAGCCAGTTATGAATCACTCGTGACAGGAAGTTTATTTAATATGCTTTCAGAATCATGTTATGCAGCAGCCTGATTGGTTGATGCCCCCGGCAACAATATGGTGTGCCATGTTTCAATTAGCAGCACTTAAAATGAACTGCACTGGGCATAACGAGGCTGGTGCTTAAAATTAAATCATGAGCTAGATTCCCGCTTGCATATTATACAGAAATATGACCGACAACCATCAACAAGCAACAATTCAGCAATGTCACAGGTTGCTAATGATACAATAACGAAGGACGGTTAAAGCTGTAAATCTGAGCTAAACCGGGCATGATCTCGGCGCTGGCACGGAAGCGCTCTGCTGACCTCCCGTCCCGCGGTACAGGCCACAGCATCCTCACAATTACTCAAAAGAGGAGCACTTGGGGGATGTGGCAGGGAGCAGAACCCACGTCCCTCCCCCTCGCCTCCACCCTTGTCCCGAGGGAGTGGTACATCAGTGGCTCTCAGCTTAATGCACTGCTCCATGAATATTTCAGTGCAGTTTAATGTGGCTGCGGCGCTCTCCCGGGGGCCACCGCTTCAATTTGCGAACACGCGGCCGGCCAGAGCTCTAAAAGCCAGTGGGAGAGGAAGAAGGGCAGGGCTGGCGTTTCAGATGGGATGATGTGATGGAGACCCGCAAATATCTCAATATCCACAGGATGGAGGAAGTTGTAGTGGGTGGTGGATAAAAGTTTGCTGAAGATATCTTGTAGTTATCAGATAACTGTTGCAAGCATCTCAAAGCCAATATGATCTTTGATCAAATTAAATTCAATCAAAATGTAATTTCTCCACCTCTAACACACTTCATATAATATAAAAAAATAGTATTAATCAAAACTGTTAGTGCAACAGCTCATGTTTCAATCAAATCAACTGCCCTAATGTAATTTTTGCTGAATGTTTTAGTACTCAAGAAACTGAAAAAACTGTGACAGTATAGAAGTTGGCACTTTACGTGAACGTGGCACAAAAGGGGCCTGAATGCCTGGAAACCTTCCTACCGTATGGCTTTTTTATTTTTCAAAATAAATTGTCTGAGAAAGATGGTTCTTAACCTTCAGAAAATGTTGAATGGCAAACTAAAGGTTAAATCCTGGATTAAAACTTTGAAATAGTTTTTTTGTTAATTCTATTTTAAGTTAACAATTTTGTTTTGTAATTTTTGTTTTGATGTTAATTTTACATGAAGTTTTAGTAATTTTGTTGTTTTGTGATTTTTTTCCATGTTCATTTTACTTGAGGTTTTTGTAATTGTCATGACATTTAGTAATTGTAGTTTTGTGATCGTTTTGTTTTTGTTTGTTTGTTTTTTGCTTTCATGTTAATCATCAATACAAACAAAAACAAATTTAAAAAGTTTGTTATATTGAAGTTGTTTTTTTGCTTTAAGTAGCTATTTTGATGTGTTTTCTGAGTTTTTTTGTTTTGATTTAGATTCCTTTTTTGCTTTCATGTTAATCATTAATACAAACAAAAACAAATGAAGTGTTTGCTTTCATGTCATGTGAAATTTTAGTAATTTTGTTGCATTTTGTGATTTTTTTTCATGTTCATTTTATTTGACGTTTTTGTAATTTTTTGTGTTGTGCGATTTTTAGGGGTTTTTTTGTTTCATGTTCGTGTTACTTGACATTTAGTAATTTTGTGTTTTGGGATTTTCAGTTGTTGGTGTTTTTTTGACTTCTATGTTAATTTAATTTGACATTTTAGTAATTTTGTTGTGCTTTGTGATTTTTATTATTTTTTTTTTTTACTTTTTTAATTGTTTCCATGTTAATTTTCTTTCACGTTTTAGTAATTTTGTTGGGTTTTGTGATTTTTATAGGGTTTTTTTTGGCCTCCATGTTAATTTTACTTTACTTTTTAGTAAGTTTATTTTTAAGTTGTTTTTTTGTTGTTGTCGTAGATGTTAATTTTACTTGATGTTTTAGCTATTTTGTTGTGTTTTGTGATTTTTATTAGGTTTTTAGTGTTAATTTTATTTGACGTTTTATTAATTGTTGTTTTGTGTTTTTTCTTTTTGCTTGCATGTAATTTTAATTGAGGTTTGAGAAATTGTTTTGTGATTTGTGATTTTTAAGGTTTTGTTAATTTTACCTGAAATTTTTGTAAATTTGCTGTTTTGTGGTTTTCATTACTTTTTTGCTTTTTATGTTAGTTTTACTTGAAGTTATTATCATTTTGTTGTTTTGTGATATTTAGTTTTTTCTTTCATGTTAATTCTACTTGAAGTTTTAGTAATTTTGTTGGGTTTTATGATTTTTAGAACTTTTTTTAGTCTATATAATTTGTTTAATTTATATCTAAAAAACAAATCTACTTTACCTTCAAGTATAGCTATAGTTATTTAGTACATCATGTTTAAATAAAAATGAGATATGTTGCCTTGAAAAGTAGCTGAATTATTTACATATTTTAAGTTTACATTTATTGCATTTGGAGATTTTTTTTTTTTTCTATACTATACTTTAGTTTACTGTTATAACCCTGGTAGAGACTAGCTAGTTTGGGACTAGATTTTGTTTTGTAATATATTTCCAAAAACTGAAAATGTTTGGTTATAATATACTTGGTAATAGGGTTGAAGAGTTATATTTAATTATTAATATACTATAGCGAAAGCAACTCCACAAAGTACTGTTGTATTTGCAAAGTCATGTTGCACATTCTTGAATGTGCATTTTACACAAAAAAGCTCCAAATCATGCACATCCAGTCATCAAAACATCCCCCTGAGGGCTAAAAGATTGTGATTAACCACAAAAGGCATACTCAATCGACCCAAAACAACACTCATCCATCTTGACTCGAGTTCATTTCGCTGGACTCTTCACCGGCAGAACTCATTCGGGACTTGTTCAGGGTGAATACTAATGCACAACGGTCGGGTTGCGCTTGACAAGCTTGTCAAAACATTTAGAGAATTGGGTTTGGGGCTGATTTGCCTGGTTTGAGCTCAGGGCGGACCTGTGCGGTGCACAGCTCCACTAATGGCTCTGGTAAATCATTTAGAAGCCGGAATGTGCCATTAACTACATCACAACGCCTCAAAGCTCCGCTAATGTGTGGATAATGACAGCGGGGAGGTCCCACCCGGAGCGGATAATGGAAAATTAACCTTTTTAAAGGGCAACACGGATCCATCTTTCTGGACTCAAACAGAAACAACAATTAGATGGTGTTGTATTCAAAGTCGAGATGGTTTATCAAGTCTAAAAAGCTGATGCTTCAGAACTTTGAGTGATTTTTTTTCTCTCTGTAGAGGCAATTAGTGCATATAATGGAGTGTAGGACACATTTAGAAATAAAACAACTGGTTTTCGATGGAAGTACTTACAGGAGCCACAATCTTTCCAGTCTGTCCAACCTGCATGTCGTTGGGGACATAACCAGCATCAACTGCAGCTCTGGAGGCACCGACTACAAGAAAAATTTGGTGGTATTCATACAGCTTGATTAAAAACCTAACACTAAAGAATGAATCTAGAGTAAAAATCAACAAAACAAACAAGGTACCGGCTGCGTTCAGCTTGTCTGCGAGGTCGTAGAGCAGTTTGAAGTTATCGCCGCTCTTCAAGCCCCTCCCTGTTATGACAGAAAGACAGCAGATGGACATAAAATATGAAATTACTGACAAGGTTATGACTCTAGCAGGATCGATACTGTCTCGGTTTACTATTGATTTTCTGAGCACAAAAAAAGCCTAGAAATTTCTAGGGAATACCCAACATCATGACCTACGGTTCAAACAAACAATGAACGTAAACACAAAGATAATGTAGTCCCTGTGGAAAGCAGTTTTAGTTTATTGTAATCTATTGATGTTATTTGTCTTTGATTAAGCAATAAAAAAAAGAGTTTGTGCTTTACTGCTCTTGTAAATCAAAGGTTTATAAAAAGGTTTATAATATTAAAATACAAAAAAAAAAAAAAAAAAAAAAAATCAAATTACATGATATCTAGATTTTTTTATTGTTATTTTAGAAATGTATCTTTTAGTCATACCAGCATCAAAAAGCTATAAATGTGGCAAACATATAATACAACATATAATGAAAAAATATATAATAACTACATATATATATATATATATATATATATATACATATATATAACTATTACATAAATTCATACTTAATATTTAATATTTTATTAAATGATTAAATATAAGTCTTAAGTAAATATTACGTAACACGGTTCAAACAAAAACTACATGGTATCTAGGATTTATTTTAATTATTTAATAAATTTATTTATTTATTTATTTAGTCATACCAGCATCAAAATATGCTATATGTGTGGCAAACATATAATAATAATAATAATAATAATAATAATAATGAAAAACATTAAGCAAAATTATAACTATTACATAATATTCATACTTAATATTTAATATTTAAAAAAAAAAATTAAATATTGAGTCCTAAGTAAATATTAAGTAATACAGCTCAAACAAAAATTAATGTGCATATAAAAAGCAGTTTTAACTTTTTTGTAATTGACTGTTGTTATTTTCCTGTAAGCAATTAAATGAGAGTTTGTGAATTATTGCTTTTTAAAAGCAATGAAGCTTTGTTTATAATAAAACATTAAAAAAAACAATAAAGTACATGAAATACATCATAAAGAAAGTAAATTAATTACATGGTATCTAGATTTTATTTTATAAATGTATTTATTTATTTATTTATTTATTTAGGAATATCAGCATCAAAAAGCTACATATGTGGCAATATAATAAAATAATAATACAATTAAAAAAAATCTTACAACATTATAATAATAATCATGTAAATTTCATACTTATATGTATACTTAATATTTAATAATATAGCCCCCGTGGAAAGTGGTTTCAATTGTAGTTTACTGATAGATTTTTAATGCAATAAATGAGAGTTTGTGCCTTAATAAAACATTTTTTAAATAATATAATTATTTAAAATAATTATATTATTTTTACAATATTTTTTTTAAATAATAAAAATTTATAATAAAATAGTGTAATAAAAAATACAGTAAAGGAAATGTTTTATCATTTTATATGTTTTAAAATCATTGTCTTTTGACATTAAAAGCAGGACCATAAAATATCTAGCAAAATATGGAGGTACCTTACTAAAATGTAGATATTAGTTTGAAAAAGGATGAGGATCATGTTTTCTCACGTCATATTACATCACATTATGTCATATCATTTATTTGAGCATAGCTGAAACAATGCACTGACCAATCAGCATTTGGGAGTGAACTATGCATTTTATAACATGTAATATCCAGTGGATGATTGTGGTTCTGGTGTGAGTTTTTTACCTCCAGACACCACGACTTTAGCACTGGTGAGTTCTGGGCGGTCACTCTTGGTCAGATTCTGTTCCAGCCACTCAGAGACTCCAACAGGGGCAGACGGAGAGACTGCAAACGCAACAACATCTCGTGAGGAGACGTCCAAATAAACAGGTCGAGTTGTTCCGAAATACCCTTTACGATCCCTTTAAAGCCAACGTTTAAACAAACTAGCCCATCAAAATCCCACAGCGGAGTGGAAGATTATATACAACACTAAATACTATAAACCTTTGTGTGTGGTATCAAAGTCAGCTTGACCTTAAAGCAAAACATGAACAAACAACAGTGTGTTTAACTTTATCAAATGACTCGGTACCTTCCTCTGAAGTGGCGCTGCCCCCCTCCACGGCCGCAGGTTCAAAGGAAGTGCCTCGAACGGTGAAGACCTTGACACTTTCATTGCACTTGACTGTGCTGAGGGCATTTCCTGTGAATGCCAAAATGGGAAAAGAGTTTGAAATGACAAAATATGTTTTTAATAGCTAAATATATAGTATAACACAATATAAAACAAAACAAAATATTAAAATAGGTAAAAAATTACAATAAGGTCAGGTTATATATGTTATACAATAATTGTTCATGTTAACTAATATAGTTAATTAATGTTAACAAATGAAACCTTATTGTAAAGTGCTACTTTAATAAAATGAAACAAAATAAAATAAAAGATAAAACTAAAAACAACTAAAAACATAAGATATTAAAGGTAAATCTTTTATATTTAATGGTGGATTCCCAGCCTTAAAAAAAAATAAAATAAAATAAAATAAAATAAAATAAAATAATATAATATAAAACTTAAAAAAAAAAACAAAAATATTTAAGGCCAGTTTTTAATACTTAAGGGTGACTTTTCAGTCTTAAAAGAAAAGAAAAGCAAAGCAAAGCAAAGCAAAGCAAAGCAAAGCAAAAGCAAAGCAAAAGCAAAGCAAAGCAAAGCAAAGCAAAGAAAAGCAAAGAAAAGAAAAGAAAAGAAAAGAACAACTAAAAACATAAGATATTTAAGGTATTTTTTTTTATATTGGTAGATTCCCAGCCTTAAAAAATTAAAATAAAATAAAATAAAATAAAATAAAATAAAATAAAATAAAATAAAATAAAATAAAATAAAAAAGATATTCAAGGTCAGTTTTTAACATTTAATGGTGGACTCCCAGCCTTGATAAAATAAAATAAAATAAAATAAAATAAAATAAAATAAAATAAAATAAAATAAAATAAAATAAAATAAATCTAAAACCTATGGAGGGCCAAATTACTAAAAATTTAATAATTAAATAAATGCTGAAATATATAAATAAATAGATAAATGCATCATTTAATTATTGAAAGCATAAATAAATGTATAAATATTTATTTATTTATTTAAATATGTATTTATTTATTTAACTTTTTATATATTTAAATATTTATTTATTTTTTTTTACGCACGCATTTATTTCTGCATTTATTTATTGCCTCCACATTTCAGTTTGAGGTTTGCGGTTGTCGGCACGTGACTCAATTTCCATGTCATCTTTCCAGCTCGAATGCAGAAATAAATGCGTAAATAAATAAATAAATAAATAAATAGTTAAATAAATAAATATTTATACATTTATTTATGCTTTCAATAATTAAACGATGCATTTAACGATTTATTTAATTTAATTTCAACATTTATTTAATTATTTAATTTTTAGTAAATTATTTAAGGACAGTTTTTATTATTTAATGGTGACTCCCAGCCTTAAAATAAATAAAATAAAATAAAAACATAACATATTCAATGTCAGTTTTTAATATTTAATGTTGGACTCCCAGCCTTAAAACAAAAAAAATCAAATCAAATCAAATCAAATCATATCAAATCATAAGATATTTAAGGTCAGTTTTTAATATCTGGACTCCCAGCCTTAAAAGAATAAAATAAAATAATAAAATACAAAACTAAAAACAACTAAAGATATTTAAGGTCACTTTTTAATATTTAATGGTGGACTCCCAGTTTAAAAAACGCTTGATTATTTTTTGCTAAAAGGAGCTAGATTGTCACTTTATTAAAGCATTATTAAGGTCATTAATGCACATTACTACATTGCACAATAAAAAACATATCATCATAAAATGTCCATTCAAGTACTTTTAAGATAATTTAAGAAAATGCATTATAAATCACATGCAAAACCTTGGACATAAATGATCACCACAAGTGGCAAACCACCACTTTTCATTTGCTATTCCGCATGAAAAACGTTTATATCTGATTTAAAATAACATTTAAATAAAAAAAAGTCTCATAAATAACATTTTTTACACAAGCGCTTTGTGCTTGCCAAAGATAAAGTGGCTAGGCGTAGTAATTAGGAAGTATTTATGGCAGGAGACTTTATGGATGAGAAACGGCGAACAGAAAAATAATACATGTAAAGTGGGACAAAAAGGCTCCAGGGTCCCCCTTAGATTTAAAAATGAAAATATACGATTTGTTTCAAGTCAGCGTGAGTCATTGCGCGTCTCAACGACCAGACTCCTAAATCACGAACTGTGTGTTAAACAACGAGAAGGATACAGAACTAGGAAGGTTATCTGAAGCAAACAGGTTGAGAAGCGCTACTACTTTTTTGCATTTACCGGCGTAAATTGTCCTCACAAAGGTGTCTGGAGATTTGATCTCGATGATATCTGAAATGGGAGCCACGTCCAACTTGGCAGCCACTCTTGGAAGGAGATTCTACAAATAAAGAGACACACACACACCCTTATTAAAGACAAACGGATGTATCTGAAGCTCTTGGATCAGTTCGAGCCATTAAAACACGTCCATCCTTATCTGCAGATGCGGTCAAATTTGATTTGTTTGGAAATAGCATTATTTGGGCAGGCATTGATCAAAAGCCAGTTTCACCGCATGTCTGAAAACTTTGGCCATCCTGCATCGCAGACGGAATAAATATGGTTGAGTCTGAAAAAGAGCTCTAAGTTATGTCTGGAGGTGAAAAATATTGCATAGTGGTAATTCAAGTGTTTTATATAGTGACATAATGAAACCAAATCCACCACTTAAGAATCCATCAAATAAAATACGTTTAGCCAGTGAGGAAATTGAGACTAATACATCTCTTTGGTCTGGGGTTAGGCTACATAAGATACTGTTTAATGTATTACAATTCAATTTAAATACCATTAGATCTGCTGCCTGACAGTTTGGCTGTGGAATGACAAATAACCGTGCATATAATAGAGCCGCACTTATTGAGGACCGACTTCTCCCGCTATTCCAAAAGTAAGAAGCCTGATAGGGGCTCGGCCGTATGAGACTTTCTAATCCATTTCCCATTTGTGCTTTTCGCTTTGGGAAATAATCAAATAACTCTGGAATAGGAGTAACTACAAAATCCTACATTAAGTAAAGCAGAGCTACACTAATCACTGATGCAAACATGTGGAAAATAAAAAACAGATTTAGGAAATATGTACATAAATTTGGCACGATCACAAAAAAAGAGCTTCTCAGCAAATAAAAAAAGAAAAGCAAAAAAAAACTTTTGCATTCTGATTTTAATGTTAGTCAGGAAAAAATATATACATCAATTTAGTTATCTGATAAAAATGAGTGAGAAAGTTTTACAATTTGTACAAGGTTCTTCATTAAATGAAAGAAAATAACCAAATAAAGGCAAATGGAAAGATTTTGTTCAATAAGACAAATGTTTGTAATCAGATACAAAATCTGTCAAGTTCATTCAATCTGATAAAAGTTCACCATCAAATAAAAAAAAAAAAAATAAGGGCAAAATAAGTCAATTTAGTTTGAGCTGTTAAAAGTATGTCATTAAATAAAAAAATATTTAATTAATTAAAAAAAATAATTTTGTTCAATGGGATGAAATAAATAAAGCAAATAATATCTTGCAAACATGTCTTTAAAAAATTAAGGGAAAATTATGTGGTTTTTTTCAATTTGGCATGAACACAAAAATAGCTTCTCAGCAAAAAATAAAATCTAAATAAATAAATAAATAAATGAATGAAAAAAAAGAGCACCGCAAAAAAAATGCATTCTGATATTAATGTTAGTCAGCTAAATATGCGAGAAAGTTTTACAACTTGCACAAAGTTTGTCATTAAAAATTAATTAATTAATTAATTAATGTAATCAAATAAAGCCAAAGGCAGAAATTTTGTTCAATGACAAACATTCGTCAAGCTTAAGGCAAAATTGTCATATCAAATTCATACAATCTGATAAGAGTTCACCCTAAAATGTAAAATAAATAAATAAATAATTGTAAAAAAAAAAGGTAACGGCAAAAAAAATGCATTCTGATATTAATGTTAGTCAGCTAAATAAATGAGAAAGTTTTACAACTTGTACAAAGTTCGACATTAAAAATAAATTAATTAATTAATTAATGCAATCAAATAAAGCCAAAGGCAGAAATTTTGTTCAATGACAAACGTTCGTCAAGCTTAAGGCAAAATTGTCATATCAAATTCATATAATCTGATAAGAGTTCACCATAAAATGTAAAAAATAAATAAATAAATAAAGTCAAAAGTAAGTTAATTTAATCTGATAAAAGTATGTAATTAAATTTAAAAAAGATGATGTTTGTCATTGGAAAAAAAAAAAAGTGTTATTTTTTTCCAATTCGGCATGATCACAAAAAAAAAGAGCTTCAACCAAAAATAAAAA
>JAHKKF010504246.1:0-10286 GCA_019740295.1 Labeo calbasu
TTTCCAGAAGACAAATTTAAGTACAATTTACCTTGATCTTCAAATTCAAAAAGTTTTCACCCCCGGCTCTTAACGCATCATGTTTCCTTCTGGAGCATCAGTGAATGTTTGAACTTTTTTTAATAGTTGTGTTTGAGTCCCTCAATTGTCCTCAGTGTGAAAAGATGGATCTCAAAATCACAGTCACTGCTGAAAAGAGTTCAACTATGCAAAAGATGCTGTAAAACCAAAGAAGCCATGAAGGATTTTTCTGAAGAACAGTGCTCAGTTTAACTGTTTAGAACAAACCAGGGACTCATGAACAACCATCAGAAGACAAAAAAAAAAAAAAAAAAAACGTAGATCATTCAGGTAACCCCACCGTATTAAAAACCAAGGGTTCCCAAACTTTTGAAGGGGGTTATTTTAATAATTTTATTTTTCATCTTGTAGACTATATGTAAACATCTTTTATATAAAATATCTTACTCAGGACAGTACTACACAAAAAAAAAATAACATGCATTTTGTATGATCTCTCTTATTTTGTTAAAATTATTTACATGTTCTCAGATTCTGCCACTGTATGTGCATTAGTATGGATACAGTCTTCCATATCAGCTGAGAACATTGGAAAACGGCTTATTTAACTTCATTACTATGACAAATGTTCTGATTTATAATCTCTCAGTTTGAGATGGTTCAAATCTGATGCAATCGTCATATTTAAGGTTTGAATGCATGGATTCGGTCCAGTAAAGCGAGCGAGTCAGCAGTCGATATGACGCTATTACCACTGGGAAAGCAGCCTGCACCTGATTCACACTCATGTTTGTGTGTTTATGTAAGTGGAAGGAGGGGGTGGACGGCCGAGGGCTGCGGGTGGCGTGTCTGTCAGCCAGGTTCAGCCTGCAGCCGAGTCCAGTGATGTGTAAATCAGGTGGAGGTGTAGCTGAGGGCCAGCTTCGGAACGGCAGAAGTCCAGTTCAGCCTGGCTGAGGAGCAGCAGATTGGACAACCTGTCTCCACTGCCGCCCTCCGGACATCATCCAGCCCACTGACATTGCGGCGAGGTGACAAACACAACCCTGTCCGCCGCACGGCCAAACAACCGCAATCATCTCCGTAATGGCCTTGTCCACAGTGGCCCACGCGCTCGCTGGCTAAACTAACCAAGACATAACCGCACTGCAGTGCAGCTAGTGCCTGAGGAGAAAAACGATGCCTGTCTTTTCCTTAACATGGCCGGGTTTCTCCGCCAACCGAGGCAACATCTCGCCATTGACCTGTGGAAGACATTCTATCCATCTCACGTTGGGAACGGCAATTGCTAAGTGCCAGGGCAGACCCATTCATAATCAGTCTGAGCAGATCACCGCTAATGTTAAGAGTGCCGGAAGAGGGATGAGGAGAGCCAGCGTCACAGAGGGTTCATTCATCAGGCACCTGCAGTGGGTCTGATACTGATACTAAAATACCATTCCTCCTAGGCCCGGACTGTGGGGGTGTGCATGATGGATGCACTAGATATACTGTTCCCACTCCACAGCAACCACACACAGCCCACGGCTAACAGAACGTAAGCTGCGCCAGCCAAAGCGGCTTAACCGTGGCCGAGTCGTCGCATACGAACATGCTTATTACGGTGTTGCCCAAATGTTTTTCTTTAGGGACCCCCCAAAGCTCAATTAGTAAGCACACGCTCATCATTTAACATTACTTGTATTGTCATAACACTATAGGAAATATTAATATTCACATTAAATCGAAAATAATCAGTGCCAGTGTGGGTGAAAAACAGATTCATCAGGGAATTCTCACCTTCTCTCTTAATGAGACACATGGCTTGCTTGTCTTTCACAGGTTTCAACAGTTCCTGAGGCAATCAGAAAACAACTTTCCAACTATCCAGAACAGTAAAGGGGATTATTTTCACATTTACTGATAACGTTATATTATATAAAAGTATTATAAAATATATATATACATTATTTCAAAGGGATAGTTCACTCAAAAATGAAAATTCTGTTGTTAATTACTCACCCTCATGTCGTTCCAAACCTGTAAGAGCTTCGTTCATCTTGGAAACACAAATTAAGATATTTTTTGATGAAATCCAAGAGTTTTCTGTCCGTGCACAGACAGCAACACAACTGATACATTCAAGGCCCAGAAATGTAGTAAGGACATTGATAAAATAGTCTGTGTGACATCAGTGGTTCAACCGTAATGTTATGAAGCTACGAGAATACTTTTGTGCGCAGAGAAAACAAAATTAACTACTTTATCCAACAATTTCTTCAACAATTTCTAAGTCTGAATACCAGATCCTGCATCAGCAGCACCACAAGCATGCGTTGTGTTACTCTCGTGAATGTGCGGCGAAGATTGACATGGAACAGAAATTGAATAAAGTCATTATTTTTGTTTTCTTTGCACACAAAAACTCAGCTTCATACAATTATGGTTTACCACTGATGTCACATGGACTATTTTATTGATGTTCTCA
This sequence comes from Labeo calbasu, assembly GCA_019740295.1. Taxonomy (NCBI): domain Eukaryota; kingdom Metazoa; phylum Chordata; class Actinopteri; order Cypriniformes; family Cyprinidae; genus Labeo; species Labeo calbasu. The sequence continues at coordinate 2,489 of JAHKKF010504246.1, forward strand.
CAACCTTTCTTAGCCTTAAACATGGTAGTTGCTTTGCTGTCTATCCAGGGTCAGAAAGCGCTCTGATTTAATTAAAAATATCTTAATTTGTGTTCCGAAGATGAATGAACGTCTTACGGGTTTGGAACGACATGAGGTGTTTCTATTTTCAGGTGAACTATCCCTTTAAGTAATAATTTTAACATATTATGGATCCTCCTCTGTGAAAACAAACAATTTAAAAAAACAAAAGTAAACAATAACTTTGAAACTAAGCTGAAAAATGGCTTGTTCTGTACTTTATGTAAGTTTTATGACATTAATGTATGCCCACATTTACATGTCAATGACACCTTTTCGAAATTCAGAAACTTATACTCAATAACAGCAAGGTGATAACAAGGATATCAGGTTGTTATTTCTAACACAGAAAGAACTAATTATGTGTGAGATTTTTCATGGCTGTGAGATATTATTTGAATATTAATTTGTAATTAAATTTGTATTTCAAATAATTTTTATTCTTTTGAACTCATCAGAGTCACAAAAAAGTATCAACTTCTACAAAGATATCAATCGGCACAACTGTTTTTAAGACTGATAACAACAAGACATTCCTTAAACATTTCTTAGAATAATTTCTGAATGATCATGTGACACTGAAGACTGGAGTAATGATGCTGAAAATATACAGTTGAGGTCAAAAGTTTACACACACCTGGCAGAATCTACAAAATGTTAATTATTTTGCCAAAATAAGATGGATCATACAAAAGTACTGACCTGAATAAGATATTTCAGATAAAAGACATTTACAAATAGTCCACAACAGAAAATAGTAGCTGAATTTATAAAAATGACCCCTTTCAAAAGTTTACATACACTTGATTCTTAATATTGTGTTGTTACCTGAATGATCCACAGCTTAAACTTTTTTGTTTAGTGATAGTTGTTCATGAGTCCTTTGTTTGTCCTGAACAGTTAAACTGCTTGCTGTTCTTTAGAAAAATCCTTCAAAAGTCTCACAAATTCTTTGGTTTTTCAGCATGTTTGTGTATTTGAACCCTCTCCAGCAATGACTGTGTGATTTTGAAATCAATTTTTTCCACAGTGAGGACAACTGAGGGACTCATATACAACTATTACAGAAGTTTCAAACACTCACTGATGCTCCAGAAGGAAACACAATGCATTAAGAGCCAGGGGTTAAAAAAATTTGTGAATTTGAAGATCAAAGTAAATTTAACTGAGTTTGTCTTCTGGGAAACATGGAAGAATCTTGTGTAGCTTCTGAAAGGCAGTACTAAATGAAAAAAAAATGATGTTTAGGCAAAATAAGAAAAATGTACACATCTTCATTCTTTTCAAAAGTTTTCACCCCCGGCTTTTAATGCATTGTGTTTCCTTCTAAAGCATCAGTGAGCGTTTGAACCTTCTGTAATAGTTGCATATGAGTCCCTCAGTTGTCCTCAGTGTGAAAAGATCGATCTCAAAATCATACAGTCATTGTTGGAAGGGGTTAAATTCCACAAAAAATTTGAAAAACCAAAGAATTTGTGGGACCTGAAGGATTTTTCTGAAGAAGAGGGAGCAGTTTAAATGTTCAGGACAAACAAGGAACTCATCAACAACTATCACTAAACAAAAACAGCTGTGGATGATTCAGGTAACAACACAGTATTAAGAATCAAACATTTGTAAACTTTTGAACAATGTCATTTTTATAAATTCAACTATTATTTTCTTTTGTGGACTATATGTAAACATCTTTTATGTGAAATATCTTAGTCAGGTCAGTACTAAATAAAAAAAAAAACATGCATTATTTGCTTATTTTGGTAAAATAATTAACATTTTGGAGATTCTGCAAGTATGTAAACTTCTGACTTCAACTGTAGCTGCCATCATATGAAAAAATTACATTTTAAAATATATGGAATTAAAACGGTTAAATATATTCAATCTGTTACTTTAAATACATAATAGGAAAAGAAAAATATTTAATATTTAATGTATATGTTTTAATATAAATTAATAATTAACATAATATTAATATAAAATATTGTTTTACATTAGTTTTCTAATATTTTAAGTCAGTATTTCTGTGTTCCAGTTTTACCAAAACCAAAACCAAAACCTTTCCAAGCACTCCCTAGAAGTTAATTAAGTACCCGTGGGGGGTACTTATACTCCTGCTTGAAAATTGTTGCTTTAACAAAAATTCAAGAATAAAAGTGTCTGCACTCCCACATAACCAAGTAACATTTATTAAAAAACACATCAAGTCACCGGTACACACAGTCTTATCATGTAGGTGGCTGAACACAGAGCAGCTCCCACAATTCCCAGGTGCTTCCCACCCCCACCTCCCGCCGAATTGTGCTGCGCTTCTGCAGTGTCAGCTTTCTTTGCTCCTTTCATTTCCTCCCAATGTCCTCTCTGCCTTAAACCTCATCCCTGATTGGCCGATCATTACCCAGCTTCCATCAATCACACACCTCTTTCTGATGGAAAGCACTCAACACGTCGCATTCTTACAAACTATTGGCAAGCCTGTCAAGAACAATGAGGGTCACCGGGCTATGGCCATGTAACCGTGAGATCGAGGCTGGAGGGAAAGAACGCTGCGGAGCGAATTGAAGCTCACCAGGCTATTGTTTGGGGTTATAGTCATGCATACGATTATTTGCCCACAAAGCATCTCCATAGTGCTGATGGTGGGTTTGAAATGCACGAGTGGGAGGAGGTGAGGGCTTCGGGCTGCTGCTGTCTTTGGCTCCGCTGTAAACAGCCCTGGCTAGACTTGACGCTAGCAGGCACAGTGAGTCATGTCACCTAGCGGTGCACACAAACACATTAGCTTTCCAATTAGAGGCAACCGGGTTCTCCGAAGCCCCTTCCTCACGCTGGGCCTAGAGTTGGGCCGACCTCAAGGTTTTTGACGCGAGAGGAAACGAAGAGGACAGCAGGAAAGGAACGAGTGAGTCAGAGGCCGAACAGAGGACGACTGGAGTGAAGATACCACTATATATGGGGGGAAGGACAGCACGGTACCCACTGGACAGGTGTCCTCATTGCCGCTCGCTTGGAGTGGGGCAGGGTTGATGGTTGGTCCTCTGAAACACTCCATCAAAATGCCATCGGAGACATAGATCTATCTCACACTGGGATATTTTTAGGTCGTCGTCAAGGAACAGCATCTCCTTGATCTTTGATGTGCGCAAATGTTCTATGTCTGGCAGTGCATGATTTCCTGCTGTTCCTTTTTCATTTCAGTAACAATACAGGCAAGCGTTTTATATATAGACTTTGTGTAAAGATAAAAAATACAATGAGCCACATTCATAAAAAATAAAATTCTATGCAAAACCATTCTTGTGTAAATAGTCCTACTGAATCGAATGTGACAACTAACGTAAAGATGTTTTTACAAACAATTCAAACACAAATTGGCGAACAGTCATAATCTAGTTTTTTATGACCATGTTTTTATGACCAAGATTAAAAAAGAAGTCTTATAAGCCAAGCCAACATTACAAACTTTTATATGAAGCAAAACAATATTTGAAAATCTGTCAAAAAGATAAAGATGCGAGACTGTGTACTTAACAGATTTAGTGAGGAAAAGTAAAAGGAACTACAATCCCATGACGCATTGCAAATGACAATTAAATTAAAAACAAAGGGCAAAATACAAAACTACTAAAGTTTTTAATTATAGAGACTGGTTTGATATCATTTGGGGTGCTTCATGGGAGTGTGAGTTCCTTGCGGAATCTTTTGGAGCTATTTACTTACTGACTGTTAGTACGGAATTATGGGTAATGTAGTTTTTCAACTGAAATTCATCTGTCAAACATGATTATTTAATAACATGTTAAACTGATGTAGACTGCTGGCTTCAAAAAAGCATATAATACCAATTAACAACCTCAGAGCTCACAGTGCATCCATTTTATCTCTAAAAATAAAAATGAATTGCGTTTTACTTCCAGAACCCCGCTGTTGCACTCTATATTGGGTGCTACACTTGACCAGGAAAAAAACGACATCAGACAGACATTTCACACATTATTAGATCTTCTGGTGTTTGGAATAACGCCATCTGTCATACTGTCTCCACATTACCTCACTGTGACTGGGTGAGACAGGTTTCTGAATAGCAAACAAAAGTCACTAACACGCAAATGTGGTTAGTCACGCATTAGACAGTAAGTTCAGTCTGTTAAATATAAATACGGTCCCTCATGAACCCTTTAAAGGAGAAGTTCACTACCAGAAAAAAATGTACAAATAATGTAAAAACTAATTACAATTTATATACTTTTTAACCTCAAATGCTTGTCTTGTCTCGTCTGCCTGAACTCTTGTTTTTTCCGGTTCATGACAGTTAGGGTATGTCAAAAAACTCCCATCTCATTTTCTCCTCCAACTTCAAAATCGTCCCACATCACTGTTTTACGTTTTTTGTTAAGGGTGTTTGATCTTCTTTGCACGCTCACTTTGTAAACACTGGGTCGGTACTTCTGCAGCGATGTTGGATGATTTTAAAGTTGAAATTGAAAAAATGAGATGGGAGTTTTTCGACATACCCTAACTGTCATGGATACTGTCAAATCATAATTTCTTTACGACTGAAGAAAGAAAGACATAAATCTTGACATCTTGGATGACAAAGGGGTGAGTACATTATCTGTAAATTTTTGCTCTGGAAGTGAACTTCTCCTTTAAGGCTAACATATTCATACTAAAAGCCGCTTAAAAAATAAATAAATAAAAATAATTAATTAATATTACCAATGTTGAATGAAGCTGTGCTTCATTTTTTTGATCATGATACATTTTTTTCAAAGTATTCTTTGAAGAAAAAGTTCAAAGGCATTTATTTGAAAAGAGAAATCTTTTGTAAGTCTTTACTGTCACATTCAATGAATTTAATACTTCCTTCCAGAATAAAAGGTTCATTTCAAATAAATAAATTACAACATAAAAATAATATACTATTTATTTTTTTATATGCTTAATATTCGGCAAGCAAAACATAATTAGATTTTTTTTTATTTGAAATTACTTTTCCTTTGATTAAACTGCATTAAATTGCATTTATTTTAAATGAATATATTCATACTGTATCTATTTCTTATGGGTTTTTTTTTAGTAAATGTTCTTACTTATTTATTTACACATTTCTATATATTTATTTTTTTTCTTATGTTATTCCTTTTGTAAATGTTCCTTATTTATTCATTTATTTATTTATACTTTTCTATATATTTGCGCTTGTTGTTCATACTGTAAATTTACACAAATTCCCTTCTGCGTAAAGCTGCTCTGGTCAGACAATCTGTGCTGTGAAGTTCCTGCCATTATGTACTTGAATAGCTACACAATGTGGCAGCAGTAGCTATTCATGGCTCCGTGTCCACCTATATTATGGAACTGTAAATGTGATATACCCTCAACGTAAAGCTGCGTGTGCTTTCATGTTGCAAAGAACATATAAATGCCACCAAAACACCGTGAAGTTTCCCTGCCCCTGCTCTCCAGAGCATTACATTAGTCTTGGAAATCCTGTAGCTACAGGGCTAGCAGACTTCACTTAGGTTTTGAATCAACACCTCGTCACAGTCTATTAAGAGTCTGATTGCCAGGTAATTATTATGCTCCCAAATTAGATCAGACCACATTGAAAGTAAATTAAATAATCATGCATTAACAGTTGCTCATCCAATGGGATGGCTGTACACACACATTAGGCAGATGCCAAAGACGCGGCCGTAAAGGTAGAACGTGAAATCCCTAGGGCTCAGGTTGATCACAAAGCATATACTGTGCTCTGACAAAGTAGATGACATCAAATATGCTAATGAGGATCTTGGAATTAACATGAATTTGGAATTAAAAACGGCGAACACCACACACGCTGCGCGCCTTAAGAGACTGTGACATTGTATCTCACACCTTATAATTTTACACTTAAAATAATTATGACTCATTTTAAGGAGTGTAACTACAGCAATGACCTGGGGTAACAACAAATGGAATATAAATGGAATTGCAGCACTTTCCTCTTCCCCGGCTGTAACTTAAGGTCAGATGACAGGCTTGATGCAACGCCTTAATGCATAATTCATCTGTTGCAGTCATTTGTATGAGACAACGAATGCTATGAATATACCATTACCTTGATTATAACTTCATCTGCAATGAAATATACCGCAGTGAGCATCGGCGTTATTCACCACGGCCTCCACGCTGGAATCATTTTTATTATTCATTGGATTGAGTAAGCACTACCGGGGTGATCCATAAAAGCTATCGTGTGAGGAAGTTTTTCCTATTTTTGCTGAGTAAGTGGCCAAGAGGCCTGTTTACGCATAATGACCTGTATGCGTGTCTACAGGAGAGGCGGACAGGTTTGTGCCGTACCCTCAGAAAGGCCGGCCCGTGGCAGCTGTGTGCGAGGAAAAGAAATACAACCGAGTCTCATCGGCTGAGGTCATTCCAGGGAGCCGCACTAAAACACCCACATATTTTCAGATCTGCTGCTCTGGCATGTGCATGCTATTAAGATGCAAAAACAGCAAGCCTCTATTATTTTTGTATTATTAAAGCAAACACCCTTCCCCCACTGTTATTGCCAATATAGGAATACATACACAATATAATCCGCAGTCCCAGCATGCAAACTTTACAATATGTAAGAGCAAATAAAAAATGCTAATGCGTGAGAAAGAAATATACATTACCCTTCAAAAGTTTGCATCTGTGAGTTCTTTTGAACTGTTTATTGATTAGAATGGAAGAATCCTGAAATATATCACCGATTCAAAAAAAATATTAAGTGTTTTCAACTTATGTGTTTTCTTAAGCATATTGGAATGTAGGGATCTTGTGACACTGAGACTAGAGTAATGATGCAGAAAATTTAGCTTTGCATCACAGGAATATATTATATTTATCAGTAGAAAACAGAAATATTTAAAATAGAAAATAGAAAACAGTGACTTAAAGATAACATATCAGAAAAATCTGACTTTTTCTGTGTTTAAGTGCTATAAACAGGTCTATGGAGTGAATTTTGTGCCAGTATTTATCAAACAAATCCAGTGTTTTGCAAATAAACACATTCTGCTTTGCAAAGAAAAACCTGACTTTCAAACAAACACAAAGTGATTTGCAAATACAAAACTTTATCTGAGAGAAAATGCAGAGTTATGGACAAATATATGTATTGTGTGTTACAACTCATTTGCATTTTAATGAGGAAACTTGGCTTGATATTCTCACAAATGCGTGCAGGCAGATTTTCTCACAAATGCAGGTGAGCAACTTCCTTTCCCAAAAACAGCAGATGGCGCTGTCTGTCAATTTACGCTAGTCTCCAGAGACCCGAAACACACATTTACCTTTTCAGCAGACCAACATTACTATGTCTATAATTAACCATTTGGATGTTTTCACAAAATGTCAGTGAAATTCACAATAAGTGCTGTAAAGTTGTTAACATGATTGATTAGTACAAAAATCAATAGTGACTAAATATTTAACTATGCAGTCTTTCCCTATAAAAACTGATCCATTCTCCGTACTTCTTATCCTCTGTTGGATCGTGGGATATAGAATATATACATATGTTGATACAATATATGTATATATTCTATATCCCGCTCATGTTCCCCACTCATGTTGGTCTGCTGTATTCCCTGAAAAGGTAAATGGGTGTTTTGGGTCTCGGGAGACTAGCGTTACATTGACCGACAGCACCATCTGCTGTTTTTTGGAAAAAGGAGTTGCTCAATTGCATTTGTGAGAAAAT
>JAHKKF010504256.1:0-16155 GCA_019740295.1 Labeo calbasu
ATTTAAGAATTTTTAGATATTCTGACTGGAAACAAGACAAAAAAATTATATAAGAAAAGCATTTTTTGCAGTGCACAAGCATTGAGTAATATTAATTAACTACTACTGCTGTACTTACTATACGGTAAGGGTTAGGATGAGGGTTTGGTTTAGCGTTAGTCGCATGCAATTGCATATTTTATTGATATGACTATATTTATTTATTTTTCTCATCTGAAATGTTTTGAGCGTCTAAAATCTTGCTTTTTATCATTGGGTTGGCTGAGATTCTGTCTGGGTCTCCCTGGCTCTGTAAAGGTCGGAAGCCCCTGTTTTTGATGGAGAGATGCAAAGAGGAGCAGTTTAGCTTTCATCTTCCCTAGAGATACAGCACATTTCCTGTCGCTAATAAGCTGTGAGTGTAGAACAGCGTTTGCCGGCACATGCTCATCTAAAGCCCATTTAGGCCAGTTATAAGGGTCTCCATCAGTTGTACCACCTAAGCTGATGATAAACACATATAGATTTGCTGAAAATAAATTTCGGAGAAAATTTCATCTGCTCTAATGTGTATCATAAATACAGTACACCAAAATTAAAGGAATCTGCAGTTCATACTGTGCACATAAATAAAATAGTTGACCAAATGAATTGCTTAACCAGCTTTCCATTGACGTTTCCTTTCATAAAATAAATTACATTCCAATTATAGTGAAAGTCAATTCATGTGTTGTATTTATTTGAAATTGTGTTGGTTGTGAGTTTGTTGATTTGGTTTGTCTCAATCAAAGTAAAAGTCTTACATTTTCTTTGCCTGCAGTGAGCGACGGGACTGATGTGAGACGATTTAAATTGGATATTACTAACTCAGTCTCTCCTGGGTAGCTGTCACTAACATGAGCCATGACTGACTTCATCAAGAGGCCTGTTAGATTGTCCGCAGCCTGTTCTGTTCAGACTCCAGTATTGATCTGAACCTTTGTTACCTCCAGCTGTTTTGGGAAATAGGATGCAACACAGGCCTTTATCCCTAAACAATATGATGATAGAGGCACGTAAAAATCATTCAGAGTGACATGTAGCAGTGGAAGGCCTTGCACGGGGAACATGAAAAACAACTCGCTTGGGCAATACGGCTAAGGTCAAGGCTGCAGTTACCAAGGAAACAATGCAGCCTTTACAGACTATATTTAATGAACTGCCTACTGATTCATGTTTTTATACAGCTTTATGTCTTATGTTTTATGGAACACAACTATTTAAAATAAGTACTCTCAGCACTGGTAAAATATATATGTTGAGAAATACTGTGTATGTAATAACCCAATCCAGCCCCAGGAGCATAAACACATTTCAGCCCAACAAAAGGCCTCTTTTTCGAATCTGAGTGAATGTTGTGTATTGGATTTGCGTTGATTACTTTGCTAACATTAACCCTTGCTTATTAAAGCTCATTATATGTCTCTCTGGTGGTTCTGCTACTGCCAGACAGAAAACCCCAGACTTCACCATCACCGTTGCTGCCCGTGCTCTGTCAGCACCATCACATCGTGCTAATCGCTCTGTTAATTAGTTTAATTATTGAAGACCTCGGCAGTGCTCCTCCAAAGCTGCTGACGATTTACGGCATGCTAAAAAAGAAAGAGCTGCTGGCTTGCCGCTGTCGATCAACCCAATACCAGACGCGCTCAGACAGTGGCGAGATATCTGCCAACATGTACATTTAGCCACCACTGTATCAGAGGGCCTAAAATATATAAAAAATACACTATTTGTTTAAATGTAAATAATTATATTGATATATAATTATATTATATACAGATCTTCAGGAATTTGCCACTGGCTCTGATGTCTCTGTAGCGGTTAAACATGAGATATATTTAGTTTGAGGTAAATCTAATGGGCATTTTTTTAATGTTTTTGGTCTCATTAATTTATGTTTTTGTTCCAGAGCAAATAGTTTTGGCTAAAAGCAAAATCTCATCACGTTACATTTTATGTAAATTTAATGCTGTATATGAGAGCGCTGCTTTTGTAATTTTGACTGAATTGCCTAGCAACTTGTATAATTGCTGTTGTTGTTATTAAACATTATTATTTAATACATATAAGTAGTGGTTGCATTTAGTAATAGTATTCAGTATTGACAATTGATGTGTGTGTTCGTGATGGTGATTTTAGTTACATTATTCCGCAATTAGATGGTGACAAGAGACTGTTTTTATGAGTGAGTCAGCACTAAAGACTTTTATTTTGAAATAGACTGAAGCACTGTTGTAAACAAGTAAGTTATTTTTACTTTTAGCAACACGCAGCTAACAAATGCACTTAGAAGTGCTGTCATCTGAAATCATCCTTAACAGATGAAAGGATAGTACGACAAAGACATCGCTTTCCTCAGCGGCCATTCAAACTAATGTTTTATTGTGAATATGAGGCTGAGCTGAAGAATGAATGCTGTATCAGATGCAGATAATCACACTCACTCAGTCCATCTCTCTCTCTCGTAAGACTCTACATAATACATTGAGCTTTTAATTCAGTAATACAATAAGCTTTCAAAGAGCAAGTCAACGTTACTTCATTACTAGGTTCTAAAGTGACATTTTCAAATTAGTAACAGAAGCTTGGGCTCAGCTGTTAAACTGTCAAACTGAGATTTATATCTGTGGCGGAAGGAAGTAGTTTGTACAAAAGAGGGTTTTTAAAGACACTCCATTGTTGTATCTTATGTATTTACACACTTGCGCCATCAAACTGTTATAGAAATGCAGTGTGATATTGCTCACATATTATATAAACATATTTTGTAAAATTATTTGTTAAATACATAAAATAAATAAATAATAATAATAAATAAAAAAAAATAAATCACATAGACAGAGTATTTAAATTATTTAAAAGTATTTCAATGTTTATGTACCTCAATTGTTACATATACACATGAATCCTGGCAGCTCATAAAACTTGTTTTATCATGGTTTGTTATAGCAACTTATCCTTTTATTGCCTGTTTGGGTGTCCATTCGCCTAATATAATGGATTGTATGTGTACATTGCATGTGTGTGTTTTTTTTAAAGCATGCCTTGAAATGAAGTATGATCGTAAAAAGAGTGGCAGACACATGTGCTTGAGGAGGGGCCAGCAGGGGCCTTGTGATTGACAGCCCCTCAGAGCAGTCTGGAGAAACTGTACTCATCTTTAATTGAAAATTGAGACAGTGTTGAAATGAAAATATTGATTCATTCATGGGGCAGACATAGCCCTAGCCTGCTTGGATTTGTGGAATACAGGAGGGAGATGGAGGAAGGGTGGAAAGAGCATTGTGAGGAGATTCTTGCATGAGGTTGAGTAGATTCTGATGAAAGTGTAGTAATCGAGAGAGACAGAGAGAGAGAAAGATCTGGATAACATTCAGATGGGGCTTAAAAAAACATTCTGAATGATATGAAATGAAATTATAAAAATAAGGCGTGTGATTGTTTCCCATGATTAGGTAATTGCTCACTGGGCGTGTGGAATGAGATGTTTTTGTTTGTGCCTCACATCCATCTTTGAGCGTGTGCTTCTGGACAGCCAGACAATATGATCTAAGTGACAGCGGCGCCTCGCGTGACGTTCTGGGCTCTACAGATATTTCACTGCTGTAATCATGCACTGCTGCCTAATTACAACTTGTAATTGATTTCATTAAGTTTTTAATTGGATCTAAAGACAATCAGAAGAGGGTGCTCTTCTGAAAAAGAGAAAGATGGTTAATGAAATGTGTTAAGCAGAAAACAGGTGAACAGATCTAACAGTATATCTGCGAACCAGTAAGCCGTTCTGCTTTAAAATCAATAGGACAGGAAGCAATTACAGCAGAGATCTAATGTAGCCATGAAGCAATGAGCCAATTAATGCTGGAGCTCACAGCCAATAAGAATGATGTTATTAGATGTGTAAGTATTTCACTGAAGAATCTGTTACTGTCAAAATAAAATTATCTGGAACATTAAGGATTTTTTCTTGCATTGTGACAGTTTTTTTTTTCATATTTTCTCCTGAGCCACAGTTGTTTAGAACATGTGTTAAGCCAAAATAATACAAATTACTATAAAGAATTATTATTTTATTATTGCTGTAAACATGCATTACAAAAGGTCAACCTTTGATAAATTAAAGACAGAAATTTCTTATATGTCAGTCCTATTTTAATTTACATTGATGATTTATTAAGGGTTGTCTAGACTTGTGTTTAGAATATCTATACTTGTATTTTCAGCTTGTTCGTACAGATAAGTCATAGAATTCTTCTTCTTCCTTTTTATCTTCCAGAGCAATACCATACATGTCCACTTTCAATCACCCATCTAATTAAAATAATAAAGGTCATCGCTTTATTGCTGCACACATTTCTTTCTTGACATTTATAAGCTTTCTATCATTTTAAATATATTTTATCTGACTTGGAAATAATTATGCATTTATTTTTTGCTTAGCAAGACAATGATAATCCATTGCGGAAGCTTTGTGAGTATGATTGGTTTTATGTTGGTTAATGGGTGAGTTGGATTTCCCATCTTTTTGATGTTCCACAATTAAAACAGCCATTACGTAAATGAATAGCTGGCACAGTCCAATAATGCATTTTGGCAGAAACATGGAGCAATTTAATGATCACAGTCATCACGGAAATAGATGTGGGAGAGATATAAAGGATTTGGGACAAGACTGTAATTTTGTCTACTTGCCCTTTTAAATTGTCTTTAATCAGTTAATACTACGTATAAATAACATTTGTATTGTTTTTCACTTACAAAGTTCTGTCATCACTGACTCATCCTCAGGTTCAAGTCCCGTATGAATTCCTTTTATCTGCTAAAGAAGAGATAGATATTATGAGAGATATTTTGAAAGCCCCCTTCCGCCACAGAATAAAACATTAAAAAGATAATTGCAACTTTGTATCTCACAATTAAAATTTTTTTCCACAATTGCGTCATATAAACTTGCAGTTACAAGTTATAAATTCAGAAGTGCATGATATAAATTTGCAATTGCGAGTTATAATAAGATATAAACTCACAATTTTGACTTCTTTTCTCAGAATTGTGTGATATAAACTTGCAATTGTGAGTTATGAAGTCAGAATTGGGAGATAAAAACTCGCAATTCTGACTTTTTTCTCGCAATTACGCGTTTATCTCACAATTCTGACTTTTTTCCTGGAATTTCATGATATAAACTCTCACTTTTTCTTAGAATTGCATGATAAAAACTCACAATCGTGAGAATAAAGTTAAAATTGCGAGATATAAACTCACAATTCTGACATTTTTTTCTCAGAATTGCATGATATAAACACAATTGTGAGCTATAAAATCAGAATTGCGTGATATAAATTCGCAATTGGGAGTTGTAAAGTCAGAATTGTGAGATATAAACTCGCAATTCTGACTTTTTTTCTTAGAATTGCATGATATAAACTCACAATTGCAAGAAAAAGTTCAAATTACGAGATTTAAACTCACAATTCAGACCTTTTTTTCTCAGAATTGCACATTTATATCTCGCAATTCTGACTTTTTTGCTCGCAATTCTGACTTTTTCTTTGAATTGCATGATATAAACGTACAGTTGCAAGAAATAGTTAATTGTGAGATAAAAAACGTGCAATTCTGACTTCTTGCAATTGCACATTTATATCTCGCAATTCTGATATTTTATTCTTCTTTATTATTCAGAATTGTGAGACATAAAATTGCCATTATTGTCCAATTTTGACGGGACAAAAAAAACTGTTATGTATTGTTATTATGTACTGTTAATTGCTAGTTGATATCTCTCAAATCTGAGAAAAGTCAGACTTTCAAGATGTAAACTCGCAATTGCAAGAAAAAAAGTCACAATTACCTTTTCTTTTTTTTTTTCAGTGGCGGAAATGGGTGTCCATCATTTCTGGACTCCTTTAATTCCATATGAAATAAGGCCTTTTAATTTTTGGGAGAAAATCCCGTTAAAGCTTTTCTTTCTTTTCTTTTTTTCTTGTCGCACTAGACTTGTCCATTGATTTGTACAGTTTTCAAAAGCAAGGGCATAAAATAAGACATTCAGGTTTTAGATGAAACATTTATGATGTCTGAATGGGAATATAATGGTTTTGGTTATGGTGTCCTCTTCTACATTAGAGGTAATGTGATTGCCATGAGCGGCATGACCATCATTATAAAAAAAAGCACAAGCAGCGTAGCTGTGTGTGCGTGTGTGTGTGTGTGTGTGTGGTCAGACAGCCATTTTCTTTGTTCTGCTCCTTATTACAGCACATCATTATGCTGTCACACCATACACACACACAAGAGAACAAGCCCACGTTTCGAAGCTGACAGGGTGAATGAAAATGTAAATTGATGTATTGATCTAACTTTTGTTCCGAGGGCTGTGGTGTGTATATGTTTGTGTGTGTGTGCCGGAAAATGTGTGCACATGTGCCACATTATTCCACAAAATCAATATGAGTGTAAAAATGATGTGAATATCTTCATCCTGAGCTCATTGGCCAGTTTATATACAGTAGCCTGTGTGTCTGTGACACTGTTACACTTGCTAGACAGAAAAATAACAGACAAGAGCAGTGACTACATACAAATACTGTTAACTCTCCATGAAATATGGGGGTTTCCCAAGAAGGAAAATTCGGAGAATGAGGAATTGATTTGTTTCCTGGACACATGCACCTGTTTGGCAGTTTTTGTGCAAATGTGTGTGTGTGTGTGTGTGTGTTGCAGGTGTAAAGGCCTTTCACATTAACCCTTAATGCCGTTGACATTTATAGTCCCTGATGTCTCGTGGAGGTCATTGATGGCTTTCTCTTTAAATGCCACATTGTAAAAATGACACTTTTCTTCTCTCTCCTCTGCCGTCCTATAACCGCCAGCGATCTGATAAAAGCGGGATTACGACTGACCAACATCCATGAATACTTTGACCTTTCACCTGTCCATTTGCTTTTAACAACTTGTTTTAACTGCCCCTGTCTCGCACATAAATATCCCAGCCTTTAGAATTCATCCTCCATTCCGAAACTGTAATTTATAACAGCGCGAAGCCTGCATATTTTTCTGGTGTATTCAGTGTGTTATCCCTGATCTAATCACAAGACCAATGTTTATGTTCCCGTCTAGTTCTGTGAAAACCTCTAGTTTCCTGGTTGGACTTTCTTGAAGAAGGTGTAATGGTTAAGTTTGTCCTCAGGTGGAGATCTGGTAGATAACAGCAGCTCCTTATCTGAATTCTTCTGTCGTAATGCCATTGGGATGTTCATTGAAGTAATTCTCTTAATCCCAGCTGTGACAAGTTGGTACAGAGATTACTGTGGTTCTGTGTGTTTGATTTGTGTTAATACCCAGGAATTAAGACGGTAACACCTTGATCTCATGATTAATGGTCCTTAATCTTGATTAGCTAATATTGCTTTCTGTTTCCTTCAAGTTTATGTTGAAAACATTGTGGAAATATGAAAAAATAACATTTTATTGATATGCATTGTTGCAAATAATGCTGGAACTGAATTTGCTGAGATTTGAATTAGCATTTATTCTTGTAATTGCAAGATCGTTATTATGTGGGGGAACTGTTGACCTGTGAGCCAAGCATGGTTTACTCAACCCCTCTAAAGACTCGCTTACACTGGTGCTGTTAAACCCACACTGTATTCAATGTATCACTTTGGCTTAACACAGGTCATTTAGTGCTTAACAAGATTTATTAGGAGTAATTGTAGTACATGAGGAGATGATGAAAGTGAACGGACAGAGAGAGAGAGAGAGAGAGTGAAAGAAAGGATCATTTTTCTTCCCTTTGCTTAGATGCTGAGGTCAGGGGTGTATATTTAATCTTTTTATTTATTTATTTATTTGTATTTGTATTTAATTTTATGTATTCATTCAGAGAGTGAAAGAGAGGATATTTTTTCTTCCTTTTGCTTAGATGCTGAGGTCAGGGGTGTGTAATTAATTAATTAATTAATTTATTTATTTATTTGTTTGTTTTTGTATTTAAGTTTATTTATGTATTTATTTAGACAGTGAAAGGGATGATCATTTTTCTTCCTTTTGCTTAGATGCTGAGGTCAGGTGTGTTTCTTTTTTTATTTACTTATTAGTATTTTATTTATTTACGTATTTATTTATTTATTTATTTATTTATTTATTGTTTTCACATATAAAAATGTGCTCATCTGTAATGCAGTTTTTGTTTGCATCTGGACCCAATATCTATGCAAGCATGTGTTTGCCACAGAATAAAATACAAAAATAAATAAATAAATAAATAATTTAGCCTCTTTATCTCAGAATTCTCACTCTATTTCTTGCAATTCTGAGTTTATATATCACAATTTTCAGTCAGCTCCTTGTAATTCAGACCTAATTTTATGGATGGAAGGGTCTGTCTGGATCACTCAATGCTTTTATAGGGCAAAAAAAAGACATTTGTGAGACAACTGTGAATGTGAATTGTGAGATTTTAATTCAGAATTGTGAGGTAAAAAGTCGAAATTACCTTTTTTTAATTCTGTGGTGGAAACTGGCTAAATAGATAATAAAATAATGAAACAAAAAGAGACTAGCGTATTCTCACCAGAGTTTACGCTACACCTAAATCTTAGATTTTGCTGGAACGCCACTCCCTCATGAATGCATTTACGACAGTTACTGTAGCAGAAGTTAGAAATTATGGTTTCTAAAGTTTTAAATATAGATATTTTTCTTATACAAATGCATTGATTCCCTTCAGAAGGACTTTATAAACTCCCGGAGCTGTGTTGAGTACTTTTATGATGGATGGATGCACTTTATTTTGCTTGAAAATCTCAACTGCCATTCACTGCCATTATAACGCTTGGAAGAGCCAGGACATTTTTAATATAACTCTGATTGTATTCATCTGAAATAAGAAAGTCATATAACCTTAAAATGGCTTGAGGGAAAGTAAATCATGGGGTCATTTTCATTTTTGGGTGAACTATCCCTTTGATGTGTTTCCTGTGTCCTCCTGTTTTTCCTCAATACCACTTTCCATTCTCTTCTTTTGTTACAAACCAAAAGCCAGTTTTTCCTTATGAAGAGCGGCATGAACTGATGAAAATGTTTGTGTGTTGCATGTGATGCACAGCAGGTGTGTTTAGGTAGCATTAGTGTGGATAGATGAATGCATGGATGGGTGAGTTGTCTTTGTCACTCACGGTGTGAGATGTCATGCATCATTAAAACCACCTTCACATTTGTTGAGAAACAAGAGGAGGTTAATGTGTTCCCGTCAATCAAATCGCACCTTTCTTATATATGCGGTTTTTAACCTTCCTCCATAATGGAAACCCATGACATGTACTCATAAACATGTCCCCAAGCTTTCCATAAGCGTTCTTTTTTATTCCTGCATAAACGTCACTATAACTTTTTTTTTGTTTAAATAACATGAGCGCAAGCTGAAAATCAGGATATTGTGTCAAAGCAACCTTTACAAATAGCTGAATCCTGATGCCGTGCAGTATTTCTATAACTCAGGGGATTTCTCATCGCCGGCAGCATCTGCCGCAGTGACAGAGCTCAATGTCTTTTAAAGTGTGTGTTTCCACCTGTCCAGAGCCTAATCCATTTTTTTCCACATGATAAGTCTGATATCTCTCTGTCACTTCCAGCTATACGGTATCAGTCTAGCCATCGCTGGATGCTCATATAGGAAATCATTGGCTCGCTGTAATGACCTTTTAATGGTTTCTGTGGGAAACGAATGATCTATCAGCGTGCGTTAATTAAAAACGACCCCAACAGGAATGAGCTCTAATTGCCTGAGATATGTGAAGGAGGGTTTCTTTAAATGTACATGATCGTTTCCTCTGTCAGCAAAGCGTTTCGAGCAATTTATTCTAATCCAGTGTGCATTTGATTAGACGGCAAAGGAAATGACACCTAATCAACACTGCAGTGGTAAAACACTCCCATTATAATCAACAAAACTGTACACTGTAAACACGTGCGTCTCTATTGTGTGTACTTCTTGTAGTCTGCTTGTTTTGTCGCATAGAGCCACTAGCTGTGTGGACACCATGTTTAGGGGCGTTCACACATACAGGCTTTAAATCACAGGAGGTTGGAGAGTCTCTGAGCAACACAACTGACACAGTCAAGACCCAGAAAGGTAGTAAGGACATCAGTAAAATAGTCCATGTGATAAAGTTTACACATGCTTGATTCTTATGATCCACATCTGTGTTTTTTGTTTAGTGATAGTTGTTCATGAGTCCCTTGAATGTCCTGAACTGTTAAACTGCCCACTGTTCAAAAAAATACTTCAGATCCCACAAATTCTGTGGTTCCCTTTTAAGGGGTCGCTATGGGGGACGCCATCTCTGTGGCCCGTGTCTGAAGCCTACATACAAAAATGACAACAATGTTGGCCGGCGACAGCCTATGACGTCACTTCCGGTGCGACTCGTTGCTGCCAGTGCGTCACTACTGGTGCAACCACAGTATAAAAGGATGCCGGTAGAACACAACATCATCTTCTTCATCTTCACTAAACTTTTGTCTGAGACTAAGCATGAATTGAGTGCATGTTCTCTCATCAGAGGTTTTAAGAACGGCTTGTGTGTGACGATGTGTGGTAAAGAGCAAGCGCTTTCTGCTCTTGAAGGAGTTTATTGCACTCATTGTATTCATTGCTTGTCTCTTGCGAGAGGCAAGCATGCTCTGATACCCGCAGCTTTCATACGGCTCATATGTATGGTGAGAAATAAGCAAAAATCAGCTCTCGAGGGAGTTGAACGCTCTCATGCCTGCTTTCACGAGCTTGCGAGCTCTCAAGGGAACTACATGCGCTAATCGCAATGCATTAGCAAAGAAGGGAGGTGAGTCTTCACTGTTTACCCGAGTTGTAATACTCGAATTTGCACGAGTGCGTTCGCCTCTCGTGGCATTAACAACACATTCGCAGCGGAGGCTCCGTTTCCCACCTGATTCTGTGGGGAATCTAGCACGTGGGCAGAGCGTGTTTAGCTCCCGTGGGAGCTAAATATATGCTCTGCGTTGCGGTTGTGGTGTTAATTATCTGTCAATACTCGTGTTTATGGACAGAACATGAAAAAGAGGACCTCCTTAATATAGTCATCTGAGGGTGGTTATAGTTCAGCCATGGTTATGGCGGGACAGACTTACTTAAGTGCAGGTATCTGAGGCTAACTGTGTGTTAACCTGCCCCTTGCTGGAAGCATAGCTGTCTGAGGATAGCTATGTGCTAGCTAAGACCCTTTTTTGGTATTCTTAACAGCAGCTTCCTGGAGTCTGCCAAGATTATGCTGTCTTCTTATAGTTAACTTATAGTTAAACAGCCCACTGCTGGTGGTCTCGGCAGTTGCTTGGTCCCCTTTCCTAGAGCCAGCTATCTGAGGATAGCCATGTGCTAGCTCGCTGATCGCTCCCCTTCCTAAGTGTTTTTAGATAGCAGCCGTCTTGAGCCCTCACCTAGACAATGCTGTCGCCCCTCTTTGGAATATATGTAGACAGCCTACTCTCTGTAGTCTAGGTGTTTTCATTCAGTTCCACCTCTGGTAGCCCTTCCTACATACATAGGTACATAAGTATCCGAGGATATCTATGTGCTAGCTCTATGACTGTTCCCCTTCCTAGGATCTTTTAAGTATTGGTCTCCTTGAGCCCTCGCCTAGATAACGCTATCTCCCCTGCTAGGGTTATAAGTAGATAGCCCACTCTGGTGGTCTGGGCTGCCTCTAGGAGGGTTTATTGGGGTTTTTCGAACTGGCTTTGTGGGACTAGCTGCTGATAGCTCAGTGATTGCTCCCCTTCCTAATGTTTTTAAGTAGCGGCCTCTTTGAGCTCTTACCCAGACAGCGCTGACTCCCCTGCTAGGGTTCTAAGTAAACAGCCCACTCTTTGTGGTCAGGTTAATCTCAGCTGGTGCCTTTCTGGTAGCCTTCCTAGGCACATTGACTATCCGAGGATACCTTTTTGTTAACTCTGTGATTGCTCCCCTTCTTAAGTTTTTTAAAGCAGCATTCTCTCTGTGCCCCTGCCTAGACAGTGCTATCTCCAATGCCAAGGTTGTAAGTAGGTGGCCCACTATGGTGGTCTGGGCAGCTTCTCAAGAAGGTCTACCTGGCCTAACTGAAGTCATGTGCGGGAACCACGGTGGGTGAATAAGATCCTGTTATTATGTGTCTAGCCTCTTCTGCTGTATTTCTGGGACCTCTCTGTTGCATTTTTCTTTCTGTTAGGTAGGTCATATTCAAGCACCGCCCCCCATCTCTGGTCTTTGACTATGGTTGTGGCCTGCTTGTCTATTTGGATCTGTTTTCGACATATCTACCTGGACGTCGTGGCCACTCTTGGCCTTCAGGTCCCCACTACTGCACTACATCTAGGGCTATGATCCTCTTACCAGGTAAGCTCTTCGGAAATGATCTCTTCGCAGGATGCTCCTGGACACCCCTGACTGAGACACTCTATCTGCGTCCCGCCCTGAGGGGCCTCCTGTTTCAGGGTATCCACCCAATTGTCATACAGACCTAACCTCATACAGTCTTGGTGATTTAGTGAGACGCCCCTCCAAGGGGTTGGGCTTGACCACACTATTTTTCACCAGCGTGTGAGTGAAAGGTGTTTCTGCAGAAACCCTTCTGAGTGCTCTGAGGAGCATCGACTACGAATCTAGGCCCTTGTTCTTGAGGCTCTGCGGGTCTGGAAAGAATGGGGACCATGCCTTCTATCGAGATAGTAAGCACACATCTGCTTGGATTGGTTGTGGCCTCAAGATAATACCCACAACACAGCCCGAGGGCTGGGGACATTGCTACTCTCTGCAGCCATACTGAGTTGAACTGGATTCGTCTCTGCTGAAATGTCTGATCTCCTGTGGCCGGGCATGACAATGCTCCCCTCGCTGTGGGAGGGTCTCTTAAAAGATTGTCACCCCTGGGTAGATCAGAAGCCTGTCCCAAAGCACTGACCTCTCCTGTTGGCGATGCTCCCCTCACCTTGAGGGTTGGCTCTGAGCATTGCCCCAACTGGGCAACTGAGGTTCGCATTTACTGCCTACCCCTTGGAGCCTTGTTTGGAATGCCCAGCAGTGCTCCCGTCATCTAGAGGGTTATCAACTAGCACACCACTTCTGAAAAAGTGTTATTTCTAAAATTCATGCACTTTTATAAATCCATGTTTATGGTAAGTGCACACGCAAGTCTTTGGGCACTATTCTTAAATCCACACTGTGGTATGGAATGCACCTAGAGTTTGCGTCCATTCTAAAATCCTGTATGGTAGGAATTCACATGCTTCCGGCCCGTACCCTTCTTGAAATGACTCAGACCCCAGTCAGCTTGGGCCCCACTCTACTTACACATCCTTGAGCAGGGTGTTGCTACCTATGTTCTGTAGGACAGTTCCTGAGCGAACCTATGCAGAGCCCACGGTAGTCCCCTGGGTGACAGGCCAAACCTAGGCGAAACCCTAGGCACTTGGCCATATCCCCTTAAAGGAATATCTTATGATTCCAATCTTCGAGCTCTACCCCAGGTCCAGCATTTCTGACCCCTTTCAAGTAAGTCTTTGGGTATGCAGCTTAGGCGAAGGGGATAATGTCACTGACAGCCATCACTACATCTCAAGGGCAACTCCCTTAAGCTTGAGGGAGTTGGTACTTAGTGCTCGTCTTTATGATGGCATGCACTCCCCTCAGCATGGCAGTGTGGGTATAACCGTTCCCCATAGCAACCCCTAGAGGATGCAGTTTGAGTTCCTTGTAAGGGAACGTCTCAGTTTACATATGTAACCCTGGTTCCCTGAGAAGGGAACGAGACACTGCGTCCTCTAGTCTCGCCATCATGCTTCGGACATAAGCTTCAGACGAAGAAGTGAATGTTGTGTTCTACCGCCGTCCTTTTATACTGTGGTCGCACCAGTAGTGACGCACTGGCAGTCACAAGTCGTGCTGGAAATGGCGTCATAGGCTGTCGCTGGCCAACATTGTTGTCGTTTTGTATATAGGCTTTAGACACGGGTCACGGAGATGGTGTCCCCCATAGGGACCCCTAGAGGACGCAGTGTTCTCAGGGAACCAGGGTTACATACGTAACCTGAGACGTTTTCAGCATTTTTGTGTATTTGAACCCTTTCCATCAATGATTGTATGATTCTGAGGTCTATCTTTTCACACTGAGGACAACTAAGGGACTCATATGCAACTATTACAGAAGGTTCAAACGCTCACTGATGCTTCAGAAGAAGGAAGGTGGGGGAAAACTTTTTTAATTTGAAGATCAGGGTAAATTTAACTTATTTTGTCTTCTGGGAAACATGGAAGTCCCTTCTGTAGCTTCTAAATGGCAGTACTAAAAAAATATATGATATTTAGGCAAAATAAGAAGAATGTACACACTGTTCAAAAGCTTTCACCACCTGGCTCTTAATGCATTGTTTTCCTTCTGGATAATCAGTGAGTGTTTGAACCTACTGTAATAGTTGCATATGAGTCCCTCAGTCGTCCTCAGTGTGAAAAGATGGATCTCAAAATAATACAGTCATTGTTGTAAAGGGTTCAGATACACAAAAATGCTGAAAAACCAAAGAATTTGTGGCACCTGAAGGATTTTTCTGAAGAACAGCGGGAGGTTTAAGTATTCAGGTCAAACAAGGCACTCATAAACAACTATCAATAAACAAAGAAAAAAAAAAAACAGCTAGTAACAACACAGTATTAAGAATCAAGGGTCATTTTTATAAATTCAGCTATTATTTTCTCTTGTGGACTATATGTAAACGTCTTTTATGTGAAATATCTTATTCAGATCAGTATTCAATATAAAATAACATGCATTTTGTATGATCCCTCTTATTTTGGTAAATTAATTAACATTTTACAGATTCTGTAAGATGTATGTAAGCTTTTGACCTCAACTGTATGTTGCTAAAAACATTTTTTCCAGAAAATATATAATATTATGAGAAGATTAGACATTATTAGAAGATAACATGTTGTTAAAATTACAAGTATTTTCTTCCCAGTAAAAGCTCAATCAGTGGAAAGTACAGACAGCTCTGTTGATTGTAATGAGAGTGTCATAGTTCATCATGTCACATTTGTAGTACAGTAGATGGGGTTGGGAGTGTGTATCTGTCAAACGTAGCGTTATGAACACTGTGACGTATACGCTGACAGTATACTATTTCAAGAACAGGATTAAATTGGAGATTGTGGATATTTTGAGGTGTTGTGAGAGAGCCGGGGAGAAACGACAGCGACAAGGGCGGTTTGTCGTTTTCCGTGATGAAATGGATGAGTGAGATTAATGGCTGCTGTTGCTCTGATTTGTGGCCTGAAACATCAGCAGCATCTCTTGATAAACTGAAACCCTGCACTCGTTCAACCCTCCCCTCCCCTTTCTCCCTCTCTCTGTTGGATATGTAGTGTCTGGGACAGTACCATTCCAGCAGACAGGGTCCATTACAAAAACATCCCCTTGGGTTCTGTGGAAAGGTCTAAGCTGATACACACATACACAGCATGTATTAGTATGCAGCAGGCATTACTGTAGGTAGGCCTTTCTCTCAGACACACACACTCACTGACACTGGTGACAGTTTGTCTGCTCAATACTGTCTGGGTCCTCCAGTTATTCTCCACTTATTGGCTGTTTGTTCTCTATGAGCTGGATCTGATATCTTTATATGTAGCAAACCTGAACCTCTCTACACCCTTAGAGACTAGAGAAACACACACAGGCATAGACTTAACCTTTATACACACATTAAAACAGAGAACAGATGAATCACACTGATGAAGTGCTTTCAATATGTGAACGCTGCTCTATAACTGTGCGAGATTTGTAATTTAACTGCTCGCTCACTCATTCTTTCTTTTTGGATTTTATTCCCCCTAATTAGTCTAAAAAAGTGTTTCATGTTTAAAACCAACATGAAATGACATCCATGTGAATGTGGGTATATACAGTTGAGGTTAAAAGTTTACATACACCTTGTAGAATCTGCAAAATGGTACATCTCGCTCAAAAATGACCATATATAATGACAATATTTTTCCTATTTAAAATTTGACTCTTCTGTAGTTACATTGTGTGCTAAGACTGAAGGAAAATGAAAAGTTGCAATTTTCTAGGCTCATAT
>JAHKKF010504262.1:0-10630 GCA_019740295.1 Labeo calbasu
TGATTCATCTTGTCTCATCTGATCTCTCTTCTCATCTCCCTTCTCCTCATCTAGTCTCATCTCTTGACTCATCTCATCTCTGTCTCGTCTTGGTCCATGGGTGCGGTAAGAGTCCCCAGATGGCAGTGACGGGGTTAAAGTGACACAGCAGCTGCAGAGTGTGTGTGTGTGAGAGACAGAGACAGAGCTGGCAGTGCTGTGTGATATTATGGTCTGTCTGGAGAACCGCACCCAGTTCCTGAAGAAGCCATTCATTCTGTTCCTCATCTGTGCTCGTGTCCACCCAGGGGAATCCTGTCTCTCTGACCACTCCGATTGGACAGTCAGACATCAGCATCTCTGTTTATGTTTGTTTGGGGACGGCAACGACTGCTGGTCAATTAAAATATACTTTTATCCATTCAACTACAGTTCCATCCCTTAAAATGGAAGAACTTCATATACTCATGAAAGACTGGAGGAATGTCTCAGAGTCCAAATATGTCTTCAAATTGATAGATTAGTCGGAATGATCATTCTGCCATCATTAAATGCTCTCAAGATGTTCCAGACCTGCATAACTTTCTTCAGTGGAATACTCCAGCTATTTTAAGGTCCGGACAACATTGGAACCCATTGAATTTCATTGTATGGACAGAAAACATTGTTCAAAATATAATTTTTTTGTGTTTGACAGAAAGAAGAAGGTCATACAGGTTTGAAACGTCACAAGGGACACGTGAACTTTTCATCTAGTTTAGTTTTGTCTCATCTTGTCTCATCTCATCTCACCTTTTGAACTTATCTCTTCAAGTCTTGTTTTATTTCTTCTCTTTTTCATTTGGTTTTATCTCATCTCATCTCACATCTTCTCATCTTGTCTCACCATTTTAACTTATCTCTTCAAACCTTGTTTTATTTCTTCTCTTTTCATCCTGTCTCTCCTCATCTCATCTCAATCAAACTGTGTCTCATCTCATATCATTTCCTCTCCACTTCTTTCCTATCCATCTTTTGTTTTCTTTCTTTTCTCATCTCAAGTTGTCTCATCTCATCTTACCATTTTAACTTTTACAATTGTTTTGTGTTTGACAGAAGGAAGAAGGTCATACAGGTTTGAAACGTCACGAGGGACACGTGAATGATGGCAGAAAAAAGGTTTAATCTTTTTTTTGTAGGAAAAGTGGGTCTTTATTAGTTTCTGTTTTACACTCAAATGTGGCTTTCAGCATGAAAATGGCCAAAAATTACCGGACAAACCAAAACGACAACTTTTTGATCTCGGCTATATTTCACTGTATATTTAATTCGATCGGCTTAATCACGTCATATTCGCGGTCAACAGCTGCTGCGGGTCAGCGCGACCGTGACGTTGCCCCGCGCCGCAGAAGCGGCTCCTGGGACGCCTGTCAAATCACACGGCGAATATGCATCATAATAGAAACCTTAGCGGAGAGCAGGCGTCCCAGAATCCTTCGCTCGGCACTCTTTAGCCCTGACCCCCAGAGTCCGGCTGTCGAGTTGAATTGTTTGGCTGTATAAACGCAGTCTGAAGAGAACAGATTTAGCACATGCTGCCGCAGCACCTCGCAGATAGAGCCGTGATTTACCGCGTCTATAAACGCCGCCATCTGACAGACAGCCGATTCACCGTGAGCACCCTTGGAGCCCGCTCCCCTTCCGCCGCCGATTTAACAAGTTCGGTCCAATAACTAAAGCCAAATGGTGTTTTAATGAGCACTAATGACCGTTGTGAACGGTGCTTTCCTCATCTTCCGCCGTCGCGTAAAGCCTCACCTCCTCGAGCCCTGCGGGACTCCTGCGCCTGACATTTGGAGAGCGTGTCCATTTATCACTGTGCTTATGAGCTTTCTCTTTCCTCCGCAGATCGTCTTTGAAGCGGTGACCTCCGGGCAGCGCGGCTTGCTGGCCATCAAGGACGTCGTCCTCCAGGGCCATCAGTGCAGTAAGACCCGTCTCTGTCGTAAAAACACCCTCATCGCCCGCTCCTTGGCCTCTTCCTGCCACCCTCCAAATATCAATATCGTCCGTCTTTCTCCAGGCATTGAAGTCGAGCCATAAAAGAGAGCGTAATAAAGAAAACAAAAGACAGAAAAGAGGAGGGAAGAAGACGATAAAGCTTTCATGTAATGCTGGAGAGATATCAGGCTGTAAAAGAGACGCCGTTAGCAGGATGAATGGAGGAGGATGGAAGGGGTCAAGTGGGATTCTGCTGTCTACTTAGCCAGCACACTTATAAGGCAGCATCTTAACTGATTATGTGACACTGAAGACTGGAGTAACGACGGTGGAAAAATCCAGCTTTGATCACACAAATAAATTACGTTTCACAATATATTCACATAGAGAACAGCTATTTGAAATGGTAATAATATTTCACATTTTTACTGTATTGTTTTGCGCTAATAAACGCAGCCTTACTGAGCAGAAGAGACATTAGAAATCTTAATTATTCCAAGCTTATGCATATACATGAAATAATTAATTAGTACCTTTTTATTATGATGCTGTTTATTACTGAATTAAATATGCATTGGCTGCTGAAAATGCAGGTCTTGCGTCACAGGAATAAATTACATTTTAACATAGATTCACATTGAAAATAGCTTTTTTTTAAATGGTAATAATATTTCACAATAGTACGATTTTTACTGTATTTTCTGAGCTAATAAATGCAGCCTTACGAAGCAGAAAATACATTAGAAATCTTAATTATTTTAAACTTCCATGCATATACATGAAATAATTAATTAGTGCATTTTTATGATGATGCTTTCTCATTACTGAATTAAATATGCATTGGCTGCTGAAAATTCAGGTCTTGCATCACAGGAATAAATTACATTTTAACATAGATTCACATAGAAAACAGCTATTTAAAAAAAACAAAAAAACATTAGAAATCTTAATTATTCCAAACGTATGCATATACATGAAATAATTAATTAGTACCTTTTTATTATGATGCTGTTTATTACTGAATTAAATATGCATTGGCTGCTGAAAATTCAGGTCTTGCATCACAATTAAATACACATTGACTGCTAAAAAAAAAAGCTTTGCATCACAGGAATAAATTACATTTTTAAATATTAAATTAAATACGTTTCTAATTCTCATCAAGACTGCGTTTACTTGATCAAAAATACAGAAAAAAAAATGTTATATTGTGAAATATTATTAAAATGTAAAACAACATTCTTATATTTTAATATACATTAAAAATTGAATTTATTACTGTGATCAAAGTTGAATTTTTCAGCAATCTTTTCTAACAATACACACTACTGTTCAAACATTTGGTGTCAGTAAATTTTTATTCTTTCTTTTTTTTTGAAAGAAATTAATACTTTCATTCACCAAGAATGTGCTTAATTAATAAAAAGTGAGAACACAGATTTATGTTGTTAGAAAATATTGAATAAATGTTATTCATCAAAGAATCCTGAAAAAAAGGATCACAGGTTTAAAAAAAAATTATTAAGCAGCACATATTAAAATAAAATTTTGTATTGTAATAATTTTGCAGAATTATTGTTTTTTTTTCTGTATTTTTGATCAAATAAATTATCTTTCACTATATTGACAATATAGACCGGTCATGAGATGCATGCTGTAGTACATACTGTATAAATGATGCCGTTTAGAGCAGAAGTGTGCAGATGCTGATGACTGTGACTGTAACACCAGTGTTTGATTGGATTATCCTCTCACTCATATGAGCTGTTTATTTTTCAGTGATTGTGAGTTGAATACAGATTAGAGATTGTTGAAGCAGACTTTCAGTCCCTTAATAGCAGATTAAACAGGAGTACATAGAGCTCAACTGGATAGTTACTGTTTTACTGCTGCTGCTGCTGACTTTCTTATTGAGTATCTTTGTCTTGTTTTGCAGTGCAAATATCTAAACATTCTTAAATCAAAATACAAGCAAAATGACAAGATATTAAGCCTTGTTTTCTGAAAACAATTTATCAAAACTAAGTAAATTTAAGGTTAAAACATGAAAAAGGTCAGAAAAATACATTTAACCTTTGCATTGTGCTGAAAATACTTTACCTAATTTAATGTTTCTGGTCAAAAATAACTGGCTTTTAAAAATTCCTTGTAAATCTCTCAAATGTGGATTTAATCCTTTTGTGAACTTGCTTTCTTTTTTTCAGTTAGCACAGGTTTTGTGTTTCTTTTCGTATCTTTTTCTTGGTGTTTTTTGTTTCTTTTTGTGTTTGATCATAGACGTCAATGATCTGAGTTTATGCATGTAAGTTTTTAGCTGAAAAAGCATTATTTGTGGATAATCTTGACAATGTTCACTCAAAAACTAAGATCTGAGGCCTCCGATCAATCAGCTCTTAAAAAAAAAAAATGTGCAAACTTATAGAAAACAAGTTGACAAAGATTCAATCAAATATTTGTAACAAGTCATTTTTGTACATCAGTTTGTAATAGAGTGGGCAAAAATCCCCAAAACATACAAAAATGATCATCTTTTTTTTTCTTTTCTTTTTTTTTTAAGAACTGATTGATCGTAGACCTCATTGGATCTCAGTTTTTGAGTGAACATTGTCAAAATTATCCACAAATAATGCTTTTTTCATCTGTAAACTTGTGTGCACCTATGATCGCCTATGATCAAAAAAAAAAAATCAGCAAATTTTGGATTGAATACTTTTGTGAACTTACTTTCTTTTTGTATTGTTTCTTTTTGTGTTTGATCGTAAGCGTCAGTGCACGTAATTTATGCAAGTAAGTTTGTAGCTGAAAAAGTATTTAAGTGTGGATAATTTTGACAATGACAAAAACAATCTTAGTTTTTAACTTTTTCAGCTACATGTACAAACTTATGTGCAAAAAAAAAAAAAAAAAAAAAAGGAAAAGAAAATCCTCTCCAGGTCAAAATGACCAGAACACAACAACACAATCAAGGGGAAAACATGTTTATTTCTCTAACCTCACTGACATATTCTTTTTTCCTTTTTTAAACTTACTTAATTTTCATACATTTTTCAAAAAACAAGATTTAATATCTTATATAATTTAGCTTTTATTTTCAAGTATCTTCATTTTAGAAAATGTAGATATTTGCAGCCAAGTGCTGTATAAATAGAAATAACATACAGTATTTGTCCTGAAAATGTGTCCTGCCAACAGGTTCAGTTATTTGCACTGCCTGATATTTAAGACATAGTGTGCATTATAGAATATACATGCATCGTGCGGAACGCTAGTAATTCATTGTGAACATGCTGTATGCAGTGCATCTCAGAGATGGAGTCGCTGATCAGAGGTCAATATCAACATGTTTGTAGCGTTAACGACAGGACGTGTTTTTATGTTTGAAGGATGATTGTGTTGAAAGCAGATGGCACAGCGTCGCTCTCTGACAGCGGGCGGTCTCGCCATCATCGTAGCGGAAAGAAACGCTTCTTTAGCCATCGGAGGAAGGAGACGGGCGCTGGAGTAATAAAGGTGGCTTCTGATGCGCCTGTTGAAATATTGAGGAGGGCGAGGAAGAACGGAGACAGACGCTGATTAAATTAGCAGCGTTTCCGCGGATCAATTCAAGGTCACGGCGGCCCGCGAGAGGACAGAGTCAAATATTAGACATCATAACCTGATTTAAATGAACTTTCATCTCACAGATGCGTTTGCTTTTAAATGCATATTGACCCAGATACGAGTGCGCTTTGTTGTAGAGACTAATGAGAACACGCCGGCCTCCGCTCGCTCTTAAATCAATAGAGTTAAGGTTAGAGTTTTAGGGGAATATTATTAGCTGAGCGCAGATTAAATGAGAAACCAATAATGATTTTTGCGTTGCACTCGTTCTGAAAAACAACGAGGTCGAGAGGGTGATATTGATAGCTGTAATAAAACATCTTGAAATACTTGAGAGATCGAGGTTAAAATCACGTTGAACCCTTATAAATGAATCAGTATGTGTGTAGTTGTGTTTACGTCTGATGAGGAATATTTGAGTTCATGTTGAGATCTCTTTAGACTTTTGATTGCAAACTTTGCTGATCTGAGCAGAGTCGAAATCTCATCTGAAACTCAAGAGATTATTGCAGGGTCATTCCGTGTCAACTCAACCAGAGGTTCCTGGCTCAAATTTTTGACTTTTCTAATATTTGTTCTGAAGAAAGATACACATATATAGTGATGAAATCCA
This sequence comes from Labeo calbasu, assembly GCA_019740295.1. Classification (NCBI taxonomy): domain Eukaryota; kingdom Metazoa; phylum Chordata; class Actinopteri; order Cypriniformes; family Cyprinidae; genus Labeo; species Labeo calbasu. The sequence continues at coordinate 6,173 of JAHKKF010504262.1, forward strand.
AAATATTAAATGTCATGGATGAATATTCACTGAGTGATCCACTATTTTGTAGAGGAAGGTCAAAATGGCAATTTTCACCTGAGATTCAGAGTCAAGTTACAGGGGGGTAAAAATGACTTCAGAAAGATGGCAGCATCATTATGTTATTTTTACACAGAGATTGGTAGTTATATTAGTAAAATCCATTGACTTTATCAATCCTTGTTGCATTATGTGTCAATGGTGACCATTCAAAAATGGGGGAAACGGCACTTTTCAAGTTTTTCGCCAAAGTTTGCATGTCTATATCTCAAGACGTATTAAAAATATCTTAATGCCCTTTTAGACATTGGGTCTTAACAAACTTTCCTTTTGGAAACTTTATTTTTATTGGCCTATGAGATTCGGTTCCAGAGATATTGGAATTTAAATATGGCTCCAAAGTGACCAACTTCAGGTTTTGAACCACTGAAAATGGGTAACATTTAATAAACTGGTCATGAAGCCTCATTGAGATCCCCGTATCTCTGGGATTGAATGACATAGGGCCTTGAAAATTAAGATTCTAAAAGAAAAGTTTATGAAGAATCATAATCTAAAATCATATTGTGATATCTTTAATACGTCTTGAGTTACAGGCACGAAAACATTGGAAAACGAATATTTATGGCACTCACACAGGTATGTTCAATGCAGTTGTATTGACAGACAGAAACAAGATGCATCTATAGTTTTAACATTATTTGTTCTTCAGACCTTCAGAGTCCTCTTTAAAAGAAAAGTATCATCATATTTTTGCAAACTGACCCACATTTGGTTTTTGACCACTGAAAATGTGTACGATTTACTCCTGGAGCCATATTGAAATGTCAGTATCTCTGAAACCGAATCTCATAGGACATTAAAAATAAAGATGCCGAAAGGAAAGTTTGTTAAGTCCCAATATCTAAAAGGGCATTAAGATATCTTTAATACTTCTTGAGTTACAGGCATGCAAACTTTGGAGAAAAACTTGAAAAGTGCTGTTTCCCCATTTTTGAATGGTCACCATTGGCACATAATGCAACAAGGATTGATAAAGTCAACAGATGTTACTAATATAACTATCAATCTCTGTGTAAAAATAACATTACGATGCTGCCATCTTTATAAAGTCATTTTTACTCCCTGTAACTTGATTCTGAATCTCAGGTGAAAAATGCCATTTTGACCTTCCTCTACAAAATAATGGTTTATTCAATGAATATTCATCCATGATATTTAATATTTTGGCTTTCATCAATATACACGTGTATCTTTCCTCAGAAAAAAAATATTAGCAAAATCAAAAATTTGAGCCGGGGAAGAATTTGGTTGATTTGACACAGAATGACCCTGCAGTGTGTTTTACTGCATGCGTGTGAATTAACATGTGCTCTGTTTCTCCAGTGAACACGCCGCACTTCCTCCATATCAAAGGCGTGGAGGTGAACGCCGGACAGACGGCCACGTTCCACTGCACCGTCAACGGAGAATGGAGAGACAACTTCAACCTCTGGCTGCAGGTCAGACGCTCAGAATTATTACTGCAATAGTAATGAAGATTCGTCATCCGCAGACAGCAGCCCGTGTGTGTTAATGACTGATGAAGAGGTGGAGGCTCATCCCGTGATTTCTGTCAGAATCCGCTCAATCCGGTCTGAATGTCCCACGGCAGAGCCTCATTAAACCCAGAGGCTCGTTTACAGCCTCATCTGTCCGCTGGGACGCGTGACGGTTCAGCATCATTACAGTTTACTGAGTTTAATGAAGCTGCGTTGAGTTTGGCTTTCTTCTCTGCTGTTTCTGAGAGTTTGGCTGTTTAAATCACACGCAGACGCTCTGATCGGCCCTCCGATAGTTCGATGGTGTAATGTCGTAGGACGTCACGACAACTCGAGTTTACGTTCATCAGCGCTGGACGTGTTGAAGCGGCAGAGCACTCGCAAACAACTGCAAATTTCTTTGTTCTGTCAGTATTTTTGTTTGCATTTTTAGGAAAAACATCATTCACATTTGTTTCTGCAAAATTGTCTTATAAGATTTGTTTTTAAATATATCTTGATTTTAAGTTCATTGTAAAATGTGCATAACCCACTGGATTCTATGAGATTTATGCATAAAACAAAGAAAAAATATTTTAAAAATTAATAATTATTATTATTATGAAAATAAATATTTAGTAATTTATTATGTCTTAAGGGTATGTATAAATATTGAATAAAATAGTAATAGAGAAAAATTTAGTTTGATATACACTGTAAAAAATATTTAAAATATTATAAAAATATAATACTGTATCAGTCTTTTTCCCTCAAAATTTTGCTTTTAATTCTGTGTTATACTTGCCGTTTTTTTATTTGTAAACTATATTTGTGGAATTTACTATTTCTGATTGAATATTGTTTAAAAGTAAATTTACATCAGTTTGGTTTGAATGCAATGGAAATTATGTCGATATGAGACAGTATATTGTGAAACAAAATCTTAGCCATAAATTTGTAAATTTAATTTCAGAAAGATGAAACTTATTTTAATACCTATTTTTTTTATTTGTATTGTGATTTTTATTATTATTTCATTTTATTTTTATATATCATTTTTGTTTTTTTGTTTTTTTTTCATGACAATTAACACTTTTAAACTCAGCTCTGTATGTCAAGCTTTCCCCCAAAAATAATAAATAATATTTAACAACAAATAACTACAATCTAATAAAATAATAATAATAATAATAATAATAATAATAATAAAACAATATTTTTTGAAGTTGTAAATGGGACGTATTATTGGAGTATATTTTACTAAAAAAAAATAGTATTTCAGTTTTTCTACTTCAAAATTTCACAAAACCAGTCATAAGGGTCAATTTTTATTTATTTTTTTTAATTGAGATTTATACATCAGCTTTTGAAAATCTGGAATCTGAGGGTTGAAAAAAAAAATCGAAATATTGAGAAAATCGCCTTTAAAGTTGTCCACATGAAGTTCTTAGCAATGCATATTACTAATCAGAAATTTATTTTGATATATTTACAGTAGTAAATTTACAAAATATCTTCATGGAACATGATCTTAATATCCTAATGATTTTTGGCATAAAAGAAAAATCAGTAATTTTGACCCATACAGTGTGTTGTTGGCTGTTGCTACAAATATACCCGTGATAATTAAGACTGGTTTTATGGTCCAGGGTCACAGTTAATTCAGTGTTAATGTCCACTTCTTTGTAATTAAATGTAAAAATTCACTAGCAGTTTCTGAGTGAAAACGGTTTCGAAGTAAATCCTACACCAACATTTTTGTAATTCAGTTTTGATGTTTTGTAGCTATAGTAAAGTATTTTTTATAGTGATCGGGACAATAGCGCATCAGCAGTAGATGTGATGGACTGAGTACAAACTAGTTGTAGTTTAGTTGAGGCTCCTGTGTGGAGTGTGAGAGATGTTTGAGTTGTTTGTTAGTGTTTTCTCAGCCCGGCAGTTTGTCACTTAAACAAACACGTCCTCATTAACAGAGGAAAGAGATCCAGACATTAAGAGCAGAGTCCCTGATGACAGTAATGAAGAAATATCACTGACGAACAAATGGCCTCCATCTGCCTGCTGAACCGGCTGACAGCTGGAGGAACCACACGCGTGCGTGTGTGTGTGTGTGTGTGCGCGCATGAGCTTGTGTGTGTGTGTTTATGTTTATGAAGTGTGAATGTATATTTTATTTGTTCTTTCTAAATGTCTCCTCACTGAGCGTCTGTTCTTCTGTTTCTGGTCTGCAGGGAATCGGCGGTCGTGAAGCTCCTATGAAAGCAACCAAACCGTGGAATAACCAGCGCTTTATCGGCATGTTTGATGTGGTGAACACGACTAAACAGGATTCTGGACGTTACAGATGCATCGTCCACTCAAACAGAGGCGTGGGAGTGTCCAACTACGGAGAACTGACCATCAAACGTGAGTACACACACACACACACACACACACACACACATACACGCACACACAGTCACTCACTCACTAACACACACTCTCACACACACACACACACACACACACACACACACGCACACACAGTCACTCACTCACTAACACACACACACACACACACACACACACACACACACACACACTCACACTCACTCACTCACTAACGCACACACACACTCATTCACTCACACCGACACTCACTCAGACGCGCACACACACACACACACACACACACAATCACTTACTCACTAACACACACACACTCATTCACTCACACCGACACTCACTCAGACGCGCACACACACACACACACACAATCACTCACTCACTAACACACAAACACTCACGCACACACTCATTCACACATGTTGTGTTTATAGGTTTTATGGGGACATTCCATAGGTGTAATGGTTTTTATACTGTACAAACCGTATTTTCTATCACCCTACACCTAAACCTAGCCCTCACAGGAGACTGT
>JAHKKF010504269.1:0-22031 GCA_019740295.1 Labeo calbasu
TAGTTGCATATGAGTCCCTCAGTTGTCCTCAGTGTGAAAAGATGGATCTCAAAATCATACAGTCATTGTTGGAAAGGTTTCAAATACACAAAAATGCTCAAAAACCAAAGAATTTGTGGGACCTGAAGGATTTTTCTGAAGAACACGGGCAGTTTAACTGTTCAGGACAAACAAGGAACTCATGGACAACTATCACTAAACAAAAAAAAAAAAAACGTTTCAGGTTTCAGGTAACAACACTATTAAGAATCAAGTGAGTAATTTTTATAAATTAAACTATTATTATCTCTTGTGGACTATATGTAAACGTCTTTTATGTGAAATATCTTATTCATGTCAGTACTGAATAAAAAATAACATGCATTTTGTATGATCCCTCTTATTTTGGTAAAATAATTAATATTTTGTAGCTCACCATGTCAACTTAATAATGGCGTCCCCCACAATCCAAAAAATATTTTAAATGATGTGGACTTTTAAAATAACATAAATCTTTCATGGGTTTTCCACTACATATTTCACCCAGGGTTCCCTTTAAATAAACATTAAAATAAATCTAAATAATACAAATTATATAATTTACAATTACATATACTTAATATACAATTTCATTTTATAAAGCACAACCTTTCACTGACAATTCATTGAAATAAATACAATCTAAAATATCTTTATGTGTTTGAGGCCCAATGTTATATCCTTTTCATATGCTGTGCACAGCTGAATAGCATATACTGAACATTAAGCTCTCAGTAGGGGGATAGCTAATTTGGGTTCAAACATTTGCTAGTAGTTACTGAATCAACATATATTTACTGTTTAAGCTTATTATTAAAGAAAAATATTTGCTTGTTAATTTCTCTTACAATAATATGGGAGCAGGGTTCAATGGTTAGGATTTATGAATGCAGAAAACACAGTACAGTTTGTGTAAGAACTCGGAAAATGGAATGAGATTATTTACTTGTCTTCCAGCCGTGCTGTAGGAAAGCTCCAAATAATGTTATTTCTTATTACCAAATTCATAGAGGATGCCAAGTACAGCCAGAGCCCTGCTGAGCCTCAATAATTTACAACTAAACAGAATCATGCAAAGTACACTACCAACAAACTTATCCTCCAGCCTAGGGAAAGAAAAAAAAAAAACACCACTTAACTTTACTTTCTAAACTCACAAGTGTTCATCTCGAGGAAGTCACACATTGTAATTTCTCATGCTTTAATGATGCAGGCAGTGGCTTGTATGACAGCACAGTCCATTCGGTTTTGATGCATATGCTGCGGCCACCCACCGACGCCTGTTTTAGGTTTTAAGGGTTTCATTCATCCTGCTGGCCCATTTAAGTTCAGACCAAGCCTCGGTGCACCTCAAACTCGTAATGACATGGTGGCCTGATACGCTACATGGTAATGGCCTATTAAGAAAAACAAGCAGCACTATAATTTCTGCTAACTTAGAAGCATGGGGGGATTCAAATGAACATCATTTTACTTAAACCAAAAATACTCAGGCTGCAATACGGTTATGTACGCTTTTAGAAATCTGTGTCGCTTTTGATAGCAAGGCAAATAAATCGTTTAAAACCCAACTACAAAAAACATGCTAGTATGTTTCGTGGAATGGTGTACTCTTCTGTGGAATCCAGTGTAAATGTGTTTTTCTTCTTCCAGTCTCTTGTAAGCGTACTTTGCAACTACGGACATAATTATAAATTTACGATATGTCGCGCCACAATGCCCGCTGCCAATATTTTACAACTTACGAGCGAGCATTTCAAGTGTTTTATGCTCCTCTCCAGACTTTGATAGGCAAAAATTACTGTCTTAGTTAGGATTGATCTCCTTTATGAGTTTTTGGAGGCTGAGACCTCAACAACACCGCTTGGCCTTGCTGAAAGCACCCACCAGAGTACCATAAGCAGCGATCGCAGTGCACAGCACCAAGACAAAGAGGCTAAAGGCCCTATATTTATGGCTCAGGGTTCCAGCAACAGCAAAAGAGAGCGAGGAGTATATTTCAGTGACTGCTTTGGAGCTCTGATGACAGCGGGAATGGAGGAAACAGTATTTTATCAGAGACAAGCTCCTGCGACGGTTCATTCTTATTCTAAAAGATACAGACTCTTTCAACAGGTTACCAGCTATGCATTATGATGGCGTTCCAGGCCGGGCGTTTCTTGTTTTGCATTTAAAGAAAGATGTTGGATTGCATTTCTATTCTTTGCTGCATGAAAACATTTTTTCTTGGGGGTTTTTATGTTGAATACGCACACAATGGCAAATTGTTATCAATTTACAGAGTTATTTTTTTCACAGTTTGAGTCACAGTTTCATCTTTTGAAACAGGTTTTATCTTCTAGTCAATTTTAGTCTGACTAAAATTGCATCTAGTTTTAGTATATAACATTGTGGTTACACAGAAAGTGCTAAATTAAACCAAAAACAAATTCACAACTTGGGGCCCTACAATTTCAACAATGTGGAAAACAGAATCACGGAATCCAGTCATAAAAATGGAATTTGCTGTATGGTGCGGAATGTTAAGGAATTGCCAAAATTTGGATGAATAAATCAAAAGTAGGTCAGTACGCTTAAAATAAAACGCGATATGGACTAGTGTAAATATTAACCCAAAAATACTATTTAAATATGAATCCTGCATGTTCTGCGTCTCTGTGTGAATGAATGGCGCAGATACGCGCAGATAAAATGATTGTCATATCATATAAACAGAGAAACTTAAGTCTTGACAACAACCTGTCAAAATAAAAGTTCGGTTTAAGTTGAAGAAATTGTGACAAATATATTATTTAATGTAATGACATTAATATTACATAGATTATTAGTGACATTATTATTAAAACATCATTTTTAAAGAATATTTAGCATAAAAAATATTTTCCAGAATTTATTTACCAGACAAATGTACACACAAAAAAGTTTTTTATAAAATCAATTATTTAGAAATGCTTTTGATTAATAAAATTGAATGAAACCATTAAAATAGAATCCAGAAAATTAATGAAAACACAGAATTTGGCAAAAATAATTAAATAACTAGATTTGACAGAAAAAAGACTTACTTAAGTTTTGTTAAACTTTTAATAAATTGCTGTTAAATTGTGCAAGTTTCATGTTTTAAATTAATAAGACATGCTTTCTGATTAATGACATTTTATTTAACCAATAAAATAAATTAAAACTGAATCCAGAAAAACTACAGTGGAAAAAATGGAATTTGGAAAAATATAAAATTTCATAGGGCCCTAATATACAATGCCAAGATAAAAAAAAAAAAAAAAATCTAAGATTACCAGATTGAAATCGTAATATTTCGAGAATAAAGTTGAAATTACAAGAATAAAGTCTAAATATTACGCTACGAGAATAAAATTTAAATATTTCGAGAATAATGTCAAAATATTTCGAGAATTTGGCAGAAAATATTTCAAGAAGATGGCCAATGGAATTTATCATCATTTATTTTTTTGAATATTTTGAGCCTTTATTCTCGTAATATTTCGACTTTATTCTCGTAATTTTGACTTTATTCTTGAAATATTATGACTTTAATCTCGTAATCTTAGATTTTTTGGTTAACATGGCACTAAAACGTCGTCATACTAATAAGTGAAAAGTGTTATGAAACCTGAACTCCTAAAATAATATTACAAACGACTTAAATACTACTACTACTACTACTACTACTAATAATAATAAAAAAAAAAATTAATTTTAATTTTACACTTAGCAATCTTTTTTTTTCTCGTCATGTATTTGTTAGCCATATTTTTTTTTTAAATAGTGCAGATTAATTGCCATCCTGATGCCTTATTTCTTCATTGTTGACAAAATATGTTCGTTATTGAAGTTTTTTTCTGTTATTTAGCATTTTAGCAGGGCGGGGTTTGCGTTAAACTGGTTTGAAAGGAAAAATTGTGCAGTAATTTTGTTGTCGAGATTAGCATTGTATATTTACAACAGACAAACTTTTGTTTGTCAGTAATAAAAAAGGATGATTCAAAGGCTTGGGCCGACGCCTGGAAATGTAACAACACATACGTACGTGGTTGTCATTGGAGATGTGTTAAGTCGGTGAGTCCATAAAAATCTGTCATTGTCTCATTGCCAGGTTTATTTCACTACCTCAGTTCCTTCCACAGACTTGAAACGGCGTCTTGTTCATGCCACAAATGTCTTCTCGCACAATTACAGGGAAAACTCAATTCTGCATTAATGTTCAGGGAAAAAATGTGCCCGGTTGACTGATTAACAGAGCGAATATCCTTCATTTCATTCTAACACTGCGAGAAATGTCTAATCAGGACCCTGTCACCAGTCAGCTTCTCCAGACGAGCCGTAATTCAGCCACCCCGCCGATACCTGTGCTTTGATCAATCTGTGAATTATGCCCTGTCCTCTGGGAGCAACCAAATTTTCACCGGCTTTAAAATCATATTCCACTTGGAGATATAAAAGACGTATAGAGGCCAGGCAGCACTGTGTTCTGCAGGGTGTCCGGTAAAGATAACACGACCGCTTCCTCCCATGAAGAGGGAAACGCGCTCATTTGAATATATTATACAGGTGTCCTGCTTTCTCAAAGAGAAAAAAAAAAAAATCACAACAATAATAAAGCTGAAGGGCAGAAGGTACATCCTTGATCTTTTTATCTTCTCTGTCCTGATTAACAATTTAATTTAATTTCAAACAGTCTGAATATTTCAAAAGACTGTAAACTAGTTGAAAAGAAAAAAACACATTTTGTATTTTATTTTGCATTAAATGGAACTTCTGTGGAGTTTGGGGCTGATAGTCGTGTTTCTTGCTATTTAGATGCAAAACAGTTCATTACAGGTATAATGAATTTGAGCCTATTTGCATCTGATGAAAAAAATATAAGGCTGTGTTATAATAGGTAATTTCAGCAACATCGCCTGCATCTGCTTTCAGCCTGATATCAAAAGTTCCTCTACTTGTGAATAGTTTGCATCGCACTGATGGTTTGCTTATAATTACAAACTAAATCAGGCCGTACCTGCAGGGACGCTTGGCTCGGTTAGACAGCTGTCTAATGCACAAAAAAGCCAGATCACTGCAGCTTTATGCACAAAATGAACACATTTAGCTGCAGTCTAAAAGGCACTTTGAAACAGAATATCTGAAATAAATGAGAACACAAATAATTGCATGGGGTTTGTGTATTTTACCTAGAGGGAAAAAAGCTTTCTTTTCAAATAATCATATGGCTGTCTAAGAAACAAATCTGCCAGTTTCACCTTTCGTCAAATGGGGCAAGTTGTCACAATGGAACATGCAATTAAAACATCAAAATAAGCAAGATAGAAATTCTGAATTACAAAATTTAAAAAAAAAGCATGGAAAATATGCCATGGAAAATGTGCCATTGAAATTAGCAAATATCTGGACTTGTAGCTAAGAACCTTATTTGGTCCTTATGCTGACTTTCCTTTTTGACAACTAGCCTGGGTTTTCTCTGTTCACGATTCCTCGATTCAGTTTGAGTACTCGATTTTAAAAATTCCTTGACTGCAATTTGACCATGTCGACTAACCAGCAAAATACCAGAAGTGACACATTCCACGAACGAGAATCCATGAAATGCATTATTGCACCGCTTTCCACGGCTGCATGATATATTTCACCCATTTAAAAATCATAATAAAGCATAATGCTATTGTGAATTTACAAACGCTACGATTCAGTCAAATAAATATATGCGATGCAGGTTTAGGCCCTGTTTACACTAGTGCGTTTTCGTTTTAAAAACTAAAACAGGTCTGCAGCGTTTTCAAAAGTCTCTGTTTTCGAGGGTCTAAAATGCCGGAGTAGTGTAAACGGCAGGCGTAACGTAGCAAAAGTTATGCATTTTAAAACAGAAACGCACGAGTGTAAATGCAGCCATAGTATATGCGTTTAATTATTTACATGCGTTTAGGTAACTTACATGCATCTTAGAGACTACTCGATTAATTTCCAAACTAATCGTTAGTGACAGCCCCAGTTCGTTCATTTGTTTTTTGGTCATTCATTTGTGTATTTATTCATTTGTTTGTTATCTCTGGCATAGTGTAAAATTAAGTCTTTCTTATGTTGCCTGGATATAGCCAGTCTCAGTGATGATACTCTGTGATAGTTTTGTAGTTGAGAGTCATAGTTACATCAGCAGACATTATTGATTTCTTTTCCTCCAGCTGTCTTTGTAGTTTTCAAAGTCCATACCATGTGGAGATGCAATAAAGGTTTCAATACGAGAAATAACTGTACGGCACAGTGTAAATGTCAAAGTGTTCTCCTCTTTTACAATGGTCCCAAAAAGGGGGGATTTGTTGTTTTATGGTACGAGTGAACTCGCTATGTATATACAACTAACTTACCTAATAGAGGGAAATTTCTGTTCAAATACATTTGAAGATTGTGTTGAGTTGAATGGAAAAGTTTACATGAACAAAGAAGGTCACACAATGTAACGAATGTAGTTATTTGATAATTTAACAAAATAATTCTTAATATTTCAAACATATTTATTTGTTTAAAAGTGTTCAAAATTCAAAATCTTTTAGGCTTGAATTTGAATTGAATCCCATATTGTTAACATGGTCTCTGACTTTTGGACCGCACGGTATAATGAGCATGAATGCCATTATGTTCTTGAACGTGCATAGACAGCAGTAATTTCCCATCTCTCCTTGTTCATAGAAATTTAAAGTACTAATGTACAAAATGAGAATGTGTTTTGAGGAAAATAACCTCATCATTCCATTTGACATTTTTAGGAAGGGCTAAATAGTCCATAAATTAGAACATGTAGTCATAAATGCCAGAATAAGGGAGAAAAGTTCAAATTGTAAATGTGCTGTGAATAATGAGATCTCCAGCAGAATGTGGGCAAGGAGATAAAAAGATGGGGAAAAGGTAGAAAAAGATTCGACTGTAAACAGTAGAAGGCAAAAGAAGGAAGGTAGAGTGAGAAAGAGAGATGAGGAGTGCGACAATCTCATAAAAGCTCTGCTGCATATGGCTACATTTTATGCCGGTATGTGGGAAAAGGACGGCAGGTTATGATCGGGTACAGAATGAACTGCTATGGTTTTATTGGGTTACATTAGCATACCACAACCCTGATCTCAGCCCCTGTAGGTTTATGTTTGGAATAGACTTGTACATATTAAATGCCTACTTTTGTTGCCGCGTAATGAAAGCAAATGTGCTGCAGATCTGATTCATGGACTGATAAAGCATCTGTTCAGATGTAAGAATCATCTGAATATACAATAAGTGTAAAATGAAATGTTACTGAGCTCATTTAGTCAAGGATTGCAAGACCTTCTTGCTTTTGAAGCATTATAAGAGCCCCAGAAATATTTTTTCTGGTACATAAGACAGCACAAACAAAAATACCAAACTGATTACCTGAAGAAATTTGTTTATATATAAAATGATAGTAATATTTATTTATTTATTTATTTATTAAGGAAGAGTAGTTGTTATTAGTCTCTTACTTCCTGGAAAGTCATTTGTTTTATTACTCCTATGCTTCCCTTGTCAACTTTCTGTACGAGGGTGCCCTCTGGTGTCCAGTATGATTGAAACATAAATTACACGTGAGACTTTAGCGCTGTGTGCTTTTCATTTTGAAATATCATGGTTATCGCCAATAACGGTATATCACTACACCCCTAATGAACAAAATAATGATATATTATGTTTTTTACCACGATTACCGTCAATACCCGCAGTTGTGGTCTAATGGTTAGAGAGTCCGACATGTTAAAATAAAAAAAATGTAAAACAGTAATATAATAAATAATAATAATAATATAGCTGAGAGCTGCGATTACCGGGGTTCAGGCCCTTTAGCGCATTTAAGCACATTTTTAAAAAGGCATTACATCTTATTTAGCAAGCCTGTAACCATCAATGATTTAAAACTGAATTTTTGGCAAATAAAGGTAATTTTCCATAGAAATATAACATTTTTTAAGGTTTATGACTGTTATAGCACCATCTGTGGTCCAGTTTCCTTAAAACTTTGCATGCATGTGCTCACCAAGCTTGGTGAAGTTTTGAGTTTTCGTTTAGGCTTTATAGGTTTTTAGGTAAATTTGGACAGGCCCCTTTTCTAAACAACCCTGTTGTAGCTTCCCAAAGGGTAAATGTCAACCTTTTTTTGATAATAATTGACCTAGAGAGTCCAAAGAATTGTACTGCAGTGTTTTTTTTTTTCCAGATTGAGAGAAAAACCTAGGACTAGTTCACAAAAGTATTTTTTTTACATCTTCTCAATCATTTAACTAACGGTTTGATTGACAGCAGTGGTTCCAGAGGCTGTTGTTCAGAATGATGTTCAATTTCTCACAGACCTTTAGGACCATGAGTCAAACAGGCCCACTGAGTTTCGTTCCAATCAACCTTCATTAACTGTGTCAAATAGGTGGTCAAATTTCATCGGCCTATGGCGGGCGGCCATGTTTTTTTTTTTTAGATACGCAAATGTCCTTATTGACACTTATGGCACTTTGGACCAAGACCGTGCACATCGATTTTCATGTTGATAGGACAAATGGTTGCACAGTTATAGCCATTTTGTATGTTATTTTCCCTCTAATAGCACCACCAAGTGGCCAAGCTCCATGATTTTTTCCTGTGACCTCAGCTTGAGCTCTTACATAAGTGTTCTAAGTTTGGGGGAAGATATCTCATTCCGTTTAGGACTTGTAGGCATTTTACTAAAAGCGGTCCTGCCCCTTTCAAACGTTTTGGCACCCCTTTGTGATGTTGAGTCGAAAGTTCAACTTTTTTTTGATAATTATTCACATTCACTTTCCAGAGAATCTTTCTGCACTGGTTTGGTTCTGATTGGGTGAAAAACCTAGGACTAGTTCGCAAAAGTAGGTTTTTCCAAAAATGTGAAATAGCTAATTTTGCCGGCTTACGATCAAATCTAAGGCATGCATTTTGTCCGGTGCTGTGATCGCTGTGGGGCCCCCGTCAGGCCGATTGGGGCGAGCCTTGGTCAAGTTGTAGGCGGTGTGAGTACTTCCATCCCTCCAAGTTTCAAGTCTCTATGACTTACGGTTTGGTCTGCTCGATCAGTTTTAAGTGGAGATTGTTGATCCATGACCATTCTAACAATTACAATAGGGTTTCAGCGCTAAGTGCTTGAACCCCTAACCATACCTGCAAGCAGCGATTACTGGGGTTCAAGCGCTTTAACGCATTTAAGCACATATGAAAAAAGACATTACATATTAGCAAGCCTGTAACTACCTAAATGATGGCAGTTTTTATGTTTTCTCCCTCTTATAGCGCCACCAAATGGCCAAGCTCCGTGGCTTTTTCCATGTGACCTCAGATTCAGCTTTTACATACTCTTTGTGAGTTATAGCTATAGCCATTTTAGTAAAAGCAGCCCTGCCGTTTTTGAATGTTTTGGCATCTCTTTGTGACGGAGTCACATAGATAGATAGATAGATAGATGGGTAGATAGATAGATTCCTTTCTATTTTTTTACTCTATAGGGAAAGAAATGTATATTTTCCATTGAATAACTAAAAATGCATAAGCCGTGTATTTCAGTACATTTTTTTAAATTAACGTGTGTAGTGGCAATGTTTACATTATGTCAGTTCAACATGCACTCATTTATCATTATTAGTTTTATATATCCAACATCACAATAGCAAACAACATGATTATGCACTGCCAGACCTCCCTGATAATTGTAATACAATTTTGTTGTGACACTGGTCACTGTAGGCTTTTCTTCTGCTGTCAGAGCTAAACAGAGACACATGCTTAGACAAAATGACAGGGAAAGAGAAGAAAGAGGGAGTCTGAGCTAAAACTGAGCTTAACTGACAGTCTGAGCCGATGCTAATGTTATCTCTGTGATTTAGTCTTGTGTGTGGGAGCCTCTGGGCTCAGTGCTCACAGGATCATTGCACATTGTAATGCCCTGTGACACCAATGGAGCTCTTTCTCCAAGGCCTTACAATGGGGAATTGGTGCTCGTCTCCTCAGCGTTGCGCAAATGTCTTCATCTCTCTCAGTTTCTGAGAGATGCTAATGTCTTTTTAAGTAGCCCAAATGCATTTGTAGAAAACTCATATTTGATAATTCCTCCAACGTGTCGCTGTTTCTAGCTTGTACGACATTTTAACAGAAGTTGTTGGGAATTTCTGTTCGAAAATATGAGTTTTTCAACTAACCTGTCTTTGCTGAGGACAAATCAGCTTGTCTCTATTTCAAGCAGTGATCAATCAGCAGTGCACAATGATTGCTAAAGTTTTAATAAAACCTCACTTTATGTCGCAGCTATATAGTTAGGTAATACGCACTCATGTCATGTGATTAACGTTATTGCCTCTGCTGTTTTTTTCCTACAACACCTACACCGAGTCGCTCAATAACTCACACATTCATATCATGAACCATCTCCTGCTCTCTCATCTCAGTAGATTTGAAGCTCATAACGGCTCAATATAATTCATTCACCTTCTCCAAGGTTTCACAGCAATAATAACCATAATAACTTTTCTCACTCTCCTTCTGTTTTCCAGATGAGTTCAAGGCCTTTCTCAAGAAATTGCCAACGGATCATTTTTTAAACACCTCTGCCATCTTAAAGTTCTGGACGTCAGATCTGGTCCTGCAGAGACGTTATGGTCTGCTGGAGGCGAGCACTAAAGTGGTGCTGGGAAAAGCCATCAAGATTGTGCGCAAACTCTTCGCTCTCAGCAAGCGCTGTCCTACACAGCCAAAGATCAGCCTGCCTAGAGAAAGGTACGAGGCCATATAATCTTTTTGTTTTGTTTTCATTGCAAACATGCACATTAGCATGTACAATGTGAGTTTTAGAAAGTTTCGATTAAATGTAGAAATCATCCAAAAACTTAACCTTATCATTTACTTACTCTCATGATGCTTCAAATTTGAGTTTCTTCCTTGGTTTTGGTTTTTGATTCTAAAAACAAAAAGTTGCCAGATATCTGAGAAGAGAGATGAGAAATGAGGATGAAGGATATTCAAGAGACTGAAAATTTAGGCCGCATTTACACCGCCAATTCCAAATTTTTTCTTTTTTACATCTTCCTTCAAAAGTGACCCAATATCTGCATTTACACAACCCAAGGTTCTGACCCGTAAAAGTGTTCACTTGAGTTGACGTCATTGACAGGAATAACCCATCAACTCGCATTGACAGGAATTTCCCATTTGTTCGTTTACATGGCAGACACAAATGCATGTATTAGAATCCATGTTTGTATTTTTTTTCCTGCTTACATGTTCGTGGGTCATATTCTGTGTGCCACATGGGAGGGGGAAAAAATCAGAATTGGGTCACTAGAACCATGTAATGAAAATGCGGCCTCAGACTTGTGGTGCCCGTATAGAGTGAAAGGTTCTGAAGAGTGGTCAGTGTGTGCACACTGTAATCAAGAGCTCCAAGCGAGTGACAGGTTGTAGTTAGCTTGAAGACTTTCACTAGTCAAAAGTCTGTTTCAAGAAATTCTTAAATGATGGCAATATACTGAAATGAAGATGAAAAACAGGATGAATTTTCTTTGAAGAAAAACTGTGCTCAGGCATTCATAGTTGTTGTTTTTTTAATAAATTACAGGGAGCTGCTATTTGCACTAAGTGCAGATAGCAATAGATGCTATTTACACTAAATGCAATTAGCGACAGATACCATTTACATTATCTGAAAATAGCAATAGATTCTATTTACACTAACTGATAAAATAGCAGCATTTTCTTAGTGATATGCTATTTATACTGTGCAAATGGCGATAGATTCTATTTACACTATGTAAAAATAGCAGTATTTTCTTTGCAACAATATTAATTAGATACTTTTTATACTACTTACTGCAACTGGCAGATATTTGCACCTCGGTATTGTAGTACATATTGAGTGTAAATTATTATTTTTATTTAATTTATTAAATGGATGCCGCCTTATTGGGAAAATAAAACTCTCAATAAACTTACCCCTGGCCCTAACTAGTAAACACTTGTGAGGTACTTTATTTTTCACTTTTCATTTTTTTCTTCATTTGATTGAAAATAAATGCCTTTCCGATATGATATGATATGTGATGTGAAAAGAGAGACGAACGAGTTTGGCAAAAGGCAGTTTTGAATTTGGGTCGATCGTGTTAAAATGTCACTACAGCGTGCTTTAGCACCTATGCCACTTGAGGTGTTGTTTGACAGTCGTCTTTTGTATTGTTGTTTAGCCTAACCAATTATTGGTGGGTGGAGTTAGTGTAAATAGCCTCTGCCAACAAGGCGGGCTACTTGCACTTAGTGTAAATAGACACTCTGTAAATAAGTCATAATACAGTTATAAATTCTACAGTTAATTTTATTACAGCCAGCTATGCAAACAAGATGATGTCAAAAAAAGTTGATATATTTCATCACTAACATCTGTCCAAATTTAAGATCCTCTATTATAATAAGTAAATCCTGAAATGCAGTTCTTCTTGTTCTGTTCAGTTTGTTTTGAATGGCAATCGAGCAAAACATTTTTAAAAGATGACAGACTTCAGAGGATTTTCCTTAGCAAAACAGAAGATTCACATAAGAGACAAGCAGTACTTAATTACTGAACCAAGCTGAACCAAGATGCATCTCTCAGAGTCAACATTAATGTGTAAGAACTGCTTAGTGGTTTATTTAACGCTCTGAATGGCATCTTGACATCAAAGGCTCTCATGAAAAAGAAGTACATGTTACATTAGTGGATTTATAAGATTATTAACTCAAGAGTCCAGGACAAAAGGATGCCTGATGAAATCCCACAGGGGAGGCAGCCAGCAGAAAGGGCATGCGATGCAAGACATTTTATTTATGTATGCATGGCATTAAGTATGCGTCAACAGTTGTGAAGTGAGTAGGAAGATAATGGAGAGCCCATAGAGTTGGAGCATTTATTTAAGTGACTTGTCTCTCGCTAAATTGGATGAAAGAGAATAAAAAGAATGCACCGTGTCTCCTCACACGAATCCCCAAAGGCTTTTAAGACTCACTTCCTCTACTGGTTAAGAACAATTTGCATTTGTCAAAGAACGGGCCATCAGCACTCGATTAATATTCGTATCAATCAGCAAGAGGAAATGAATGCCTCATTTAGCACAGCAAAAATAAGGCCGATGTCAAGTCTTGACTGAACAATTTTAACATGTTAGTGAACAATTTTTCATGTCATCGAAGCCCAGGTTTCTTTCGATTTCATCTTCATTTAGTAAAGCCAAGCCTGTCATTTTTTCAGAAACTAATCTTGTCTGTAATTATCACCTTCTTCCTTGCAGGACTCTGGGTTTTTGGCTCAACAAAGCCCAGTCCCTGTTGTACTGCAGCGAGCATGGTGTGTACGGCACCTTCTCCGAGGAAATGCAGGGCTGCATCTGCGCCGCAGAGCAGCGCACAGTCTGCCAGGGCAACGTGCCATGCAAGGTGGGTGAGGGGACCCTCTGCTCATCCTGCGCCCCAGACAACATCACCCGCTGTGGCACATGCCTCCCAGGCAGCATCCTCCATATGGGATTCTGTCGCCCCAACATTGCCAACTCTTTGGACCACTACGTCAACTTTGACTTTGACATGCCGGACGCAGAAATGCGTTACCTCCTCCAAAGGCTCGACAGCCGCATGGAGGTCCACGCCATCTACATCAGCAACGACGTGCGTCTAGGCAGCTGGTTCAACCCGGCGTGGAGAAAGCGTATGCTGCTCACCCTCAAGAGCAACAAGAACAAGTCCAACCTCATCCACATGCTGATGGGGATCTCTTTCCAGATCTGTTCCACCAAGAACAGCACGCTGGAACCCGTGCCTGCAATCTATGTCAACCCCTTCGGGGGAAGCCACTCCGAGAGCTGGTTTATGCCCGTCAACCAGCAGGACTTCCCAGACTGGGAAAGAACTAAATTGGACGCCTCGCTCCAGTGCTATAACTGGACCCTCGCTCTTGGCAGCAAGTGGAAGTCCTTCTTCGAAACGGTGCACATTTACCTGCGCAGTCGCATAATCACAGACGACCCCACCGTCAACGAGACGCTTTTTTATGAGCCGCTAGACTTGGATGACCACTCGGCCAACCTGGGCTACATGAAAATCAACAGCCTGAAGGTCTTTGGCTACAGCATGCACTTTGATCCAGAGGGGATAAAGGACCTCATCCTGCAGTTGGACTATCCGTACACGCAGGGCTCGCAGGATGCGGCCTTTCTGATGCTTCTGGAGATGAGGGACCGAATTAACCGTCTCTCTCCGCCGGGAGCCCAGCCGCTGGACCTCTTCTCCTGCCTGCTGAGGCACCGGCTCAAGCTTTCGTCGAGCGAGGTGGCACGCATACGGGAGGCGCTCCAGAGTTTCAACGCCAAGCTCCCTAACTCCACCGAGCCAGAACTCAGCCAGCTGTGCAGCTAGCTCAAATGAGCTTCGGTCGCTCATTTTTGCCTGCCTGTGAGAATGTATTTGTAAATGGGATGAGAGAGAAAGGGAAAAGAAATATATTGTCAGGGTGCGTGTAAATGTTTGTGGATGAGATTGTCTTTGAATCCCCTTCCTTTGGGCAGCAATTGTAAGAAGCAGAATTTTCAATTGTGACTGATACAGGAGCATACCATTTGGAAGCCGCAAGTTCCCAGAATATTCCCTTGCTGGGAAAACCTTGCTGGATCTAGCCTACAGTCAAACCTACTTAGTGTCTTTGAGTAAGGGTTCCAACGGGGATTTTACCTAAGTGGACTATCTACATGATCCGTGAAAAAAGAACATTTCAAGTGAGAATATATAGCTACGATTTCATAGCACGTAGGTGCTGAAGTTGTAGTTATTCTTGGTGATGTCATTGTTCAAGACGAATACGGAAAATCGATAATAAGAAATCTATTCCGACGTAAAGTATCGGAGCACAGTGGTCCAATGGTTATAACAATCAGCAAAGATTCAAATCCATGTTTTTCTATTTTATCTGGAGTCGCAAATCCTGTATTGTGAGATCTGTATATCTGTATTTAATGTGGAACTGAATTGCCAGAATGTTGGATAGAAATTCCTTTGTATTCAGAGATATGGCTAAACCAAAAGGTAAACATGAAAGCAAATTGAATGGCAAAATTTCTTTACAGTTTTTTCACTGTTTATGCTCACTGAAATCTCTTTTGAGAAGGCAACCTTAAGGTTACAGTACATACAATTTTGTTTTGAACAGGTTTGTGGGCCGCTTTGTAAATACTGCTCATCTCATTCAAGGCGTGAAAAGCTTCACATTGCTTCTTGGATATATACACCGATAAACGCCCGTATTTGTACTTTTTTGAAAGTGCAAAGACCAAAAAAAACACACTTCAACACAAAACAATTGCCTTAGGAAGTGAAGTCTCTGTTCTGATATCAAAGCACACCTGGCTGTATGTCTCGCTCTTTAAGAAAAAAAAAAAAGAAAACGATTTTTTCTCTTTCTTTTTTCCTCTATACTAAATTCTGATTTCAATTACAGTGACCTCTAATCTGTAAATGTCAGTTTTTAATTGAAGTATTATATGAGGAGTGCATTACATGTTATCTATGTGCAAATACAGAGTACCATTTTCATCACCTGGTTTAATAGCTTTGTTTTCCACAACATTTCCCTGCTTTTCTATTAGACATATGATGATGTGACGAGGCATAACTGTAATACATGAATTCGTTTAGTATCTCTGCATCTAGAGGCAATTATTTCCACTCAGCATTTAATAAGTGTACATGTACTGCTTAAGTGTTCTTGATTAAGTTACTTGGGTTGTAGCATTTGTCAACACAAACAGCCACAGAATTACAGCCTTTGACAACACAGAGCATTTATTACTGCTTTTTATATAAAACTGGAATGTGTGGAAATGTCTGTGAAAATTGCATATATGCATCAACATAAAAAAACGATCAGTTTTCTGTCAAGATAAGATGGATCGCTCAATATATGGGGAGCAACTTTTACAGCGCTACATAAAAAAAAAAAAACTAGAATAAAAAAAGTGCAATTTATGCTGTTGTCATGGAGAGCTGTAGGACCTTCGCATTGTCTGTCACGATATATCTGTGACTCTACCGTGAAGGGGGAAAAACATTCTCGCTAAATTCAGAAGATGGAAATCACAGGGAGTCTGTAAATATGAGTTGTTTATCTTAATGTCTAAGACAGGAATCAGTTTTCGCCCTTCAACAAATTGTCAAGACAGTGAAGGGCGTCTAATCAATCACAACAGCCCTATGTAAACTGGCATAGCCATGCTCTTGAGAAACACAATCTGAATATTTCTGTATTTTTGATTTATTATGACTAAACTGCCTGTTACAATGTATTTTTTGGTAACACTTTATAATAACTTTCATAAATGAAGTCATAAATAATTTTTACATATATACTGCATACTATCGTCCAAAGGTTTGGGATCAGTCTTCTTAGTCTCTAATGATTTCTCTTTTCTATTTTAATATATTTTAAAATGCAATTTTTTCTGTGATGGCAAAGCTGAATTTTCAGCAGCCATTTCTTCAGTTTCAGTCCTTCATTTTTAATTATTATTATTACCAATGATGTAAACAGTTATGCTGCTTCATACATTTCTGGAATCTGTGATATACTGTATATAAATATTTTGTAAATCCTAAATGACTTTGCTGTCACCATTGTAATATGCCCTTGGTGAATAAAGGTATTAATTTATTGTTAATATTTTATTTAAACAAAAAACTCTTACTGACCCCAAACATCTGAACTATAGCATATATATAAAGTTCTGAATATTACATTCATATGTATATGTGATTTATAATAACAAGTGATCTTATAAGCATTAATGCATTGTTTCAAAATGTATGAAAGTTATTAAATAGTGTCACCTTATTTATCTCATGGACATGTGAGATATGAATCTTGAGTCCATATCTCAGTTTTTAGTTTGTTTGTTTTTTATCCTCCAATCTAATATATTTCTGATTAAACTCGCTCTAGCCATCGTGGTCTCATTCTTGTTTATGTGCACAGTTGACTGAGAAAGCTATTACTTTTTTCTGTGCAAAGGCATGAGATGAAAATTCATTATTTACCAAGACTCTGACCATCTCAAATTCTGCTGTACGTGTTGTAATACACTCTCATGTCATATGTACTTATATGTCAAATCCAGCCATCTTTGGGATTCCAGTTTTAACAATTTAAGCTTTCCTTTAGCAGATTTCTTGCTAACTTTCACTCAGATATGTAACACTGTACTCTGTATTTCAGTTGAAGCTTTTACCTTTAACACAGGCCAGACAGCTCTCAGATTCTTTACTGTAACAGTTACAAGCAGCTTTGTTTTTTTTTATTTCTTTGGGAATTCACCAAGGGTTTTATTCTGATATTGCCTCTCAGATACACAAGATTATGCTTTTCTAGAAACATGTCAAATGTGACCTACTTTCAGGCTTTTTCTGCACGCCGTTTCAGTGACTTAAAAATGAAATGTGAGGTTTTTCAGATTCCAGGAAAGCATCTGAAAACCAGTCCTCATTAGAATTTTTTGAAAAAAACGAAATCCTCTAATGTGCACAGTGATGCTGCGGCAAGGGGGCAAAAAAATTGTAGTGAAATCATTGCATTAATTAATTTCAGCCTGTAGTTATTTACTGAGCATGCTCTGAAACAAAATGGCATGTTGTCAAGCGAATCCAGCTCCTGCAGTTTGAGGTATCCGTTGGCGTCATACTAGTTGCTGAGTCAACTTACACACGTCAGGACTCTAAGAAAACCTCCGAAATGCTATTTCAGGACGTTTCATCTCTGTTCTAAATTCCGGTTGCAATCGACTTTTCCCATCCCGTCTTTAAGCTTCATTTCTGTGTTGCAGATAGCCAGACACACATAACTGTATATCTGTATGAATACAGCAGACAGCTTTACCATGCTGTAAACATTTCAAGACTGAGACTGTATCTCTGCCATTTCATAAACAGCCTGTACATCCTCCAACTTTTTTTTTTTTGAATAAGATTCAAATAACATTTAATCTCAGACGGGTCAGTCCAGGGTCCTGCCTTCAGCCTCCATGCATTGCCATAGTGTGACATATGCTTTTTTTAATGTTCAGAACCAAAGTGCTGAATGTAAATAGACTGACTGCATCCATTTCTATGAGAGACAATATAGCTCAGTTACGAGCGTGAGGTGCCAGCTTGAAATATCGCAGAGGGGATTCTGTATGTGGCGTATGATTCTGTACAGAGTCGGATGTGGGCGGTGTGGTCGTGAAATGAAACATTATCTTTATACTCTTAAGATCATTTCTCTCTCTCTCTCTCTCAATGTTTTAACAAGATGTAAATGTTCTTATACAAATTAATAAAAGGATGAAACAATCCTTTCCCCCCATGGAGTCTAAATAAATGCTTTACTGGGTAAGTGCCATCTCCTTTCTCCCATGAAGAGCTTACTCTTTGATCTGTTATACAACAGACGACCATTAAAAGATTAAATTTAGCCATTGTGTTCCATGGTTCTAATCATTTACTTTTATAGAGATGTTCACAACATCAATTGTGGGCTAATTTGTAATAGGCTTTTGGAACAACAGTTTTCTATTTTAAAAAAACAAGGTCTGTAGTTCAAAGGGTTGCCCGCTTATTCAAATGCCCTGTTTACACTAGTGTGTTTTCGTTTTAAAACAGTGTTTTAAACACTGTTAGGTAGATAAAGAGACATGATCCTTGTCTACACTGGTGTTTTCACTGCATTTCAGAAACAATCTCCGTCCACACTACACATCCGAAAACGCATGTCACATGACCATTCATGCACGCTGGGTATGCGTGTAAAAAAGATATGTAGAGCGAATGTCGGCAGCCACGCCATCGTTTTCAAAAGTTTTGATCCGTTTACAATGAAACGCAACCCCGAAGTTATTAAGCTAAAACAAGGTCTGCAGCGGTTTCGTATGTCTCCATTTTTGAGGGTCGAAAACACTGGAGTAGTGTAAATGACAGGCATAACCATAGCAAAAATTATGTGTCTCAAAACTAGTGTAAACGTAGCTTAAGAATGTTTTTTAAACTCCAACTCCTAAATTTTAATTTGAATTGATTTTATGTATATTATTCAGTGTTGGCTCAGAAAAATATGCCTTTTCCTACATTCATACCTATTAACATAATTCACTGCATATTACAGTTAAAATGACCACTAGGGGTAGTAAAACACCAACAATGTTTACTAATTTTCCTACCTCATCTCATGACGAAAACTTAACTGTGGGAACTTTTCACAAGATGCCAAATACATACCAATAAGTACATATCACAGCAGTTTCCAACAGAAATTAACACTAGGGGCAGTAAAACAGTGAGCGCTTGTAATCATTTTTGTACACAGTTACGATTACAACTCCGTATGTTTCGCTTTCCGGACGTAACAAGCTTGCTCAGTAGCTTAACACAGAACTGGACTTAGGATGCGGAAACCTTGGGTACGAATCCCGTGAAAAAAATGACTCACAATGAAAGAGCCGAAAGATGAGAGATTAGAAAACGAGCTAAAACGGCATGCTTGCGATTGTGTTTTTACACCACATTCGCTTTTGTTCATACTTTTAAAACATCACAGAGAATTAGTTATAGCGCCACTCAATGGAATTTTTAAGTCAGAACTGCGGTGACACGTATAAAACCAACGACACATAAAATGTACCATATGTACATTCATCTGTTCCGGGGATAAAAAAAATAAAAAAGAACGCTCTTTTAGTGCCACTTTTAGTGGACATTTCATATCAAATATGGCACGAAACATACATGGAGGTATTTCATGTCTTGGGATAACGTTCTCACAGGTACGTTTTTGTCACGAGATCAGGTTGTGATTTTCACTCAATTATGATTACAAGGTCAGACTATCGACTAATAAAGAATTATTTTCATACTGTGTCATTCCTCAAAACAATGTTACCATAGCACTTTAATAGTAAACTAGTACATTTTGATGTTTGCATCACATACTGTAATAAGCTCCATAAGTATGACTATGGTAAACTTGCTCGATAGCACACCTGGTACATCACTACACTTTCCATGCGAGCGCTCAGGTAAGAGTCCTATGAAACATGATGGTGGATGGATAGGTAGGGTTTAGTGTATATGGAAGTATAGTGTATATGGAACGTTATTTTTAAATGTAATAGAGCATTAACCTTCTAGTGCTTCTATTTTAGAATTCTATCAATATGTACATCAAACAATAAAATAGTACCAGATTCACATTTATCTGTTTCGGGTAAATCTGAACGCACTTTTGGTGCCACTCACTGGACAAGTGTTATAAAAGGGGTATAAAGCAATGAAATATCATCCTACAGAAATGTTACAACAAGCATGTTTTTCAATAAGCCTTGGGTTGACATTATAATAGCAAACAGGAAGCAGAAGCATTTGAAATTCCCAATACTAATCCTCAATGACAACGATAACTGAAACTGAAACAAACTGAAAAGGTTCATTAAATATAGAAGGACAGAACTGCTGCTGCTGTATGTTTACGGGAGAGGCCATTTTGACCTCAGTGACTCTTTCCTACCGACTCCATATGTCCCCGCTGGAACAGAAATCCTGTGAGGAAACAGGAAGATAAGCGAGTCAGGGAGTTCAAAATATAATCTGACTTCAACACACCACACCGCAGAGCAAATAAATTCTTCCTGATTCTCCTCCAGTGTACGTTTGAGGATTCAAAGGTAGATAAAGAGACACCACAAACAGGTTTAGCACAACAGAGAACAGGAAGAACGTTAACAAGACAGGTTTCCATGGGCATTGAGGGTGGATACACCGGCCTAGTTTATTTGTTCCATCTAAAACGGGGGTTTTAAAGAAATGGAAAGGTCGACGCCGGTAGAGGAACAGAAGGAATTGGCACGCCGGCTTCCTCAGCTTCGAGATGTGTGAATCGATAAGATGGTTGGGGGTTGACAGAATGACAGCCACCGAGAGTCCTGAAGGACATCCTGTGAGGGAGAAGACAAGAGGAAGGGTAGAAGAGAATCTGACAGGCCACTTTAATGAATAGTAATTATTTTTCAAAGGAAACCGCTCTGTGGGTTGTAACGGAGAAATCCGTTTCCCACTTGAGGAATGAAGATGTGATTTGTTACTCAGGCCAGTGGGAGGTTGGAAGAAGCAGAATCCTGACACAGAGGGTGAAAGTCCAGAGCAATGAGCCATTTTGAAGAAACTCTCTTTTATTGTGACTGAAACTCTAAAATTTCAGAATTTTCAAATAAATTTTTCATTAACTGTGTCGTTATACATTAAAGGAGAAGTCCACTTCCAGAACTACAATTCACAAATAATTTACTCACCCCCTTGTCATCAGTTGTAAAGAAATTATGGTTTTTGAGAAAAGCATTTCAGGATTTTTCTTCATATAACGGACTTCAATTGTACCCCCGATATTAAACTTCAAAAAAGCAGTTTAAATGCAGCTTCAAAGAGCTCTAAATGATCTCAGCCGAGGAAGAAGTGTCTTATCTAGCGAAACAATCTGTCATTTTTTTTGAAAAATAAAAATTTGTATACTTTTTAATCACAAAAGCTCGCGTAGTACAAGCTCTCGGATGCGCGTCCACGGGTCGTTCTTGAACGATTCGTTCATTTTGAACGAATCTTTAATGTGACTCGCGAAGAACGAGTCATCTCAGGGAGTGATTCGTTCAGTCGCGCATACGCAACATCCTATTAGGTTCTGTACAGGAATTAGATCACCTGTTTCGAGTCTTCAGGTTTTTCGAGTCGTTTGTTCATCTTATGGGGCTGTCACGTGATGCTGATTTTGCTAAAATTAACAAAATGATTCGTTCATTTTGCTGAACGAGACTCAAAGGTCAGAGTCGGTAAAATGATCCGAACTCCCCATCACTAATACAAATCACGTCTAAGTTCATCGTCTGTGTACTCCGGCTAAAAAAGGTAGAGTATGGCGAACA
>JAHKKF010504271.1:0-20479 GCA_019740295.1 Labeo calbasu
ACTTAACTAAGCATTACACCCAGCATCATGTTACAATGAGCTGCCTTCATCTGTTGCACTAAATGCACAATTTCAGACATGAAAGGCTACTGCAGAGCTTAGCTCCAACCCTCATCAAACTCACCTAACTGACATTTTTCTAGTAACTCTGACCTTGATTAGCTTGCTCTGGTGTTGTTATATATCCATGACCCTAAAATGAATTACAATTATTTGTTAAAAACTGTAAATATGTATCAGACTGCTTTGGAAAATACTTCAGGGTTCTCTAGTGGCTTTTAAAGGTGTCATGAAATACAAAAATCAAACTGTTCTTGTTATTTACACATATGAGTACTTTGCAATAAAATATACTGCAAGTTTTAGAACTCAAAACCAAATACCCAGTTTAAAATATGAATTACTTTTTTTTACTATTCCAAAACACCAGGATTTGAAATTGGGACATCCCGATTTCCCCTCAACAAGCCCCTTGCATCATTGTCATGAGTAATCAAGGAGGTGTGGTACAGCAGAAGTATGCACTGAGGATGCATATCGGCTGCAAAGGGGGCATTTACAAGCACACATCTGAAAGCTAAAATGACAAATGGGACAACATTCGGTCTTATGAACTTAATGGGCACATGCAAGCAGCAGCCACTGTAAGTCAGCAAGACTGCAAGTGTACATGAAGTGTGTCGTTTGGGACAGGGCCTATTTCACTCATACAACTACAGCTCTTATGTTTTTCAATAGGAAATCAAAAAACCAAAGCTGTTCATCAAGCTCACAATTAAATTTCATATTTGAAATCACCAATAAAATCTGACAACTGTCTCATTAATTTTGTTTCTTAGGCTCATATAGCTTATTTAGGCTAGATTAGCCAATGCACATGTACGGTCCTTAGTGTGTGTCTCAAAACAGTGACTGTTATCCAGAGCTTCTAATGGCAGATGCAGTGCTGCAATGACTTTTCCAATTAGCAACTGGCTAATTTTATTTAGAAGGCGTGACTATTTCGCCATATTGCACCAAAACTCCCTTTATTATCCATGAAATAGTTTTCAGTGCTCAAGCCCAGAGAGTCTTGTTTACATTTTGCTATCACTGTGTTAGTTATGATGAAAGTATTCATGAAATTCGAGTAACTGTGTAAACTTACATTGCTTACTAATTGAATCACATAACCAATGACATTCCCTATGAAATCATCTCTGACATTAAGCCTCACTGAATGAAGATTACTTCGTTGACCAACAAAGTAAAAATAATAGAAAACATGGACTGAATTAGACAACATGGATGTCATTAGATAACATGGATGTGCAAGGCACTTTTTTTCCCCTCCAGTGCTGTGCACTTTTGGTTCAGTGATATGGAGTATGAATTCAGTGTTTTTTCTTCCTTTTTTTTTTTTCTTTTCTGGTGGTGTAATATTGCACCATATTCAAAACGTCAGAGTCAAACAACATAAGCCGCTGCTGTATGTGCACATGTAAGACCTCTGTGATCTCATTCAGACTTGTTCCCACTCACTGCTTCTATTTCCACTTAGTTATAGACATCACTGAGGTAAGATTAAAAAAAAACAAAAACATATATTGTAGATTAAAAATAATTAGCAAATCAATTTTTAACAAATAATAATTAACTAAATTAATAATAATTAATTAATAATTAACAAAAATTGTCTTTAGTGCCTGAGCAGATCACTCTAATTTTAAAAGTAATGATTATTGAATATTAAAATATCTTGATCTTAAAAGTTTTATTGGAATGTTGTTGTTTTTTTCTTCATACAGATCAGACGATTCCTATCTTAAAAATGTCTGCAGAGTTATCTTTACATCAGAGCGCTTCAGATTTCTCAAATGGAACCAAGAACTATTTTACACTTTGCACTGACCAGCCTGCAGCTCCTTTGTTCTGGTCAGGTCTCTGTACATTTTGTTTTCTTCTGGGTGTCTTTGCCAGTGTCACTGTACTTCGGGAACTTTGTCAAAGAAATCGACAAACCATCTCTACTAATGACTTCTTTGTGTTTAATCTGACCATCATTGATCTTGTTTTCCTATTTGTTTTGCCTTTCGGTGTCTGTAACTACATGCTTTTGCACTACACACAATTTGAATGGTTTCATAATTTCACATATTCACTACCCATATGTGGCAGACCTCTCTTCATGGCTTGTGTCTGTGGAGATTATTATTTTGCTGTGGTTCATCCCATTATCTACATGACCAACAGGAGAACTGCCATAATCAGGAAGGTAATTGCTGTGACAGTATGGTTGTTTATTGTTTGTTTTGGATGTCTTGTAGTCATATATCCTTGGGTTTTTACATCCACTTTTACATCTATACCTCTGTTAATTTCCCTGCCTGTGATTGGTTTTTGTGACGTCTCAGTTTTACAAGCTTTGAAAAAACCTGATCCTTCAGGAAAAAGTAATATACATCCCCAAAAGAAGAGAGCCCTGCGTACCATTATTAACAGTTTTGTCTTGACTTTTACTGCATATCTCCCACCAGCACTTATCTTTTCATTTGGAGACAATTTACCACTGAGTTTTGATGTATACTACTGTACTTTAGTATTCACTGCAATAAGTTCCATCGTTGCAGGAAGTGTCATTATGCCAGTGCTATATCTGGATAGTACAGGTCAGCTCAAAATACCAAATATTATAAAAAAGATAAAAATGGGGAGATGAAAATGGAATGAAAATGGATTTTTTTTTTTTTTTTTTTTTTACCTAGTATCTAATTTGTCTATTGTACAATTATAATTATAGCCATTACTGAAATTGTGTGAAATTTATTTCACATACAAATGGATGTTTGGGGGTTAACATGCATATAATCTATAGAGCCTAGAGACACTTGTTTATATGTATCATGCACATGGTAATATTTTACTTGTATATTTTACAATCATATACTGCAAATTCAAATGCTAAATGTCAATTTTGGTGATTTACTGTCCTTTATTCATGTAAATAATTATTAATTTCTCATGAATCATTATACTCTTACTTATACTCACACTCATAAGTCTTAAGTGTCCAAAACTACTGTAAATTGTTTAGTTAACTAAAGTGAGACAAACTAAACAAGGAAAAATTAAAGTTCTGTCATCATTAACTCAACCTCATGTCATTTTAAACCTGTATGAGCTTCTTTCTTCTGATGAACACAAAAGAAGATATTCTGACGAATGTGGGTAACAGTTGACAGTATATACCTTTACACACCTTATAAGATCACTTGTTGTATGGTTGCAATACAAGTTAAACTAGTTGTGTTACTTACACTTTCACTTACACTACTGTTTCTTACACTTAAATGTATACTTTTATAGTAGGTCAGTTATAATACAGTACAGTACAGTAAGTATGTATTATGTATTATATATATATATATATATATATATATATATATATAAGATGCTATATGTTATTCAGAGTTCTTGAAAACAATATTAAGTTTACTAATGTTGTCAGTATATATAAAATCAGCAATCAGTAAGTAGCAGTCAGTATGTAACGTGTCCACCAGCTGCTTTGCGTGCTACAGCACATCTCATCTTAATGGACTGAGAAAGATTTGCCAGTACTTGCTGTGAGATGTTATATCCCAATTCCACCAAAGGCACTTGCAAGTTCTCAAACACATCTGCGGGTACATATAGTCGCATGTGGTCTTCCCTGCCCCCCTGTAAACTGCTAGCATCTAAGAGACTGTTCCACAGGTGTGTGTGAAATATTGTTTACCGTTCATCAAACAAGCATGAAAAACATTGTTTAAACACTTTCTAAAACAGATCTGCTTATTTAGTTTTTACAAAACAATCTTTAAAATGCAGTATCCTTAAAAAAGGGTTTATTTCTTCTCAATATATTTATATGTCCAAGTCTATAAGTATCATTTTGTTACGTATCTCTCCAATTACAACCCATTCTCACATCATGGCATCTAAAACTAAATCAAAGTGCCTTTACATTTTCAGAAAAAAGGTACAATGCTGTCACTAGGGCATTACCCTAAAGTGCAAAGCTAAATGCAAAGCTAAATGAAGAATGGTGCATCTTTTGCATATAATTATGTCGTTATGACACATATTTTGGGATATAACTTAATCACCCACTAATGAATAATTTTATTTACATTATACTGTTTAGACATTTTGAGCACCTAACCTGACCCCTACCCCTAAAAATAACCATTTGTCAGAATTAAACAATATAAAAAACATTATATAATGCAGATACAAATAAAATCACAATTTATTAAAAAATATAAATATTTCAAATTCAAATGAGACCAAACGATTGCTTTGTGTGAGGAACAGTCCTCTCCATCCGTCTCCTCCACTGTTACGCTCATATTACAAAAACTTAAAAAAATTGATGGCTGAGAAAGCATTACGTCAGCTGCTATTTTGAAATGTCTTAGCTCTTGTGTGTCTTGTGACCAATTGTGTCATGGTAGATTTCAGATTTATGGATCATTTTCAGCAATTAAAAGCTTAGGTTTCACTTTGTTCCTAATATAAAGATATTGAATGGCTTTGGAAGATTAGGAATAGAGCATGTCATTTGTAATACTGTATGTATGCATGTATGTATGTACTTATTTATTTATTTTTCTTGTTTTTTTTTTCTTGTTCAGTTTTTGCATTAAATATCTCTGACAGTAGTTTTATTTGTTAATACATATATAAAATATATATTAAATTATATATAAAGCAATGAAAGCAATAGATATCCTAGTTCGAGTCATGTGAAACATGAGTCACGATAAAAGAGCTTAAAGACCTGA
The DNA here is from genome assembly GCA_019740295.1 of Labeo calbasu. NCBI lineage: Eukaryota > Metazoa > Chordata > Actinopteri > Cypriniformes > Cyprinidae > Labeo > Labeo calbasu. The sequence goes on from JAHKKF010504271.1 coordinate 4,806, forward strand.
AGAAGCATGCTAAAATGTCATGATTGTTTCAGTAGATGTGTTTTTATCTCACATAGACAGTAGTCTTTATTTTATGTTGTAGTTTATTTAGTTGTACTTTATTTTGAAATGCTACAGGGCATTAACTTTTTACCATCACTCATTGCATTAAATTTCTGAACTACTGCAACATGTACAGTACAACAACCAATGTAATGAAACAATGATAGATTCACATTATTATTATTATTATTATTTTTTTTGTTAACAATTATTTTTATTGAATAGTCATTTCAGAATGGTACAAAATACAACATTTTAGTCGCCATACCCCCCACCTACCAACCCACCAGGTAGACTTATACTGTGCTGAGGAAATACAAGACATTGCAGTGGAGAAAGGTACAATACTTAATCACAAGAAAAATAAAAACTATACATAAATACAAAATAAACTGTACATCAAAAAGAAGAAACAAAAGATTTAACAGTGTCAAAAGAAGCAGTTCTTCAAAATTTTTGTCTTTGCTCCATTAATGCGATCTGTTGATAATTCCAAAGAGACAATGTCAAGCAAAGAAAAGCCCCATACACGTCTGGTCATTAAATGAGGAGGAATCCAGTGACTGACTAGCATTTTCTTTGCAGCAGTGAGAGCAGTTAAGAGTAAGTTTCTCTGTTGCGCTGACAGAGGCAATCCAGAAAAATTATTTAAGAAGAAAAGATCTGGAGTCAAAACCACATCCTTTTCTAATAAGAATGATATGTCATGAGCAAGCTGAGACCAGAAAAGAGAAAGTGCAGAGCATTCCCCAAAAAAATGTAAGTACTGTATGTGCCGAGGGCCCTCTTGTCTCCCAAATTTTATCAGAAAATAAAGAATCAGAAATGTCACCACTGATATCCTTAGACCAGACAGTTGTTATGGATAATGGTTTGTATACGTTTTTGAGGAGAAAAGAGTAAATACCTGAAGCAGAGATAACAGAATTATCAGTGGGAAGAATTACTTTCCGCAAGGGATGTACAGGCAATTGTGCATCCCAGGGGACTCCATATGCGTGAAGCGCTGACCTAATGCGAAGATACATAAAAAAGGAGGTTCCTAGTAAATTGAAAAGAGCCTTAATATCTTGAAATGATTTCAGGCCTTTATCATCATAAATGTCACCAAAGGAATTTACTTTACATTGAATCCATTGTGGACAGTAAAATGGGGATTTGCCTGATAAAAAATTATTATTATGGAACAAAGGTGAATGACGATGCCACCTCAAATTTGGCTCTATCTTTCTGACCACCGTTCTCCAAGTAGAAATAAAATGTGTAATAATGTGTAGTAAATGTGATATTACTGAATTGAGTTTGTTTCCAATAGCCAGCAGGTGGGGGTAAAGGAATCATAGAGGAAAAGAAATTTATGCGAGGAAGGATGTTCATTTTAACAACAGATATTCTTGATTGTTATTCAAATTTTTGGAAACAATATCTTGCAGGGATGGATAGATATACACCTAAGTATTTGAAGGAATGCACCACTGGAATAAAACCAGAAAGTGTCACAGACCCAACACAAACATTGAGTGGGAGCAGATATGACTTTGTCCAATTAATTTTGTACCCTGATAGGGTACCAAACTGATTAAATAAATTTAAAATGTGGGGAACTGATAGAACTGGATTGTCTAAGAAAAGCAATATGTCATCTGCAAATAAAGATATGTGATGTAAAGTGTTCCTAACCGATATAGGAAGTATAAGTTCAGACTGACGCACAGCTTGAGAAAGAGGTTCTAGAGACAAAGCAAACAGTAAAGGTGAAAGAGGACAACCCTGGTGGGTGCCTCGTCCAATTGGAAATGATTGTGAACTTACCTGGCCAGTAAGAATGGTAGCTGAGGGATTAGCATAGAGGATTTTAATCATATTTATAAAATTAGAGCTAAAGCCTAGGTGATCTAGCACTGCCCACAAATAGTTCCACTCCAAATGGTTGAATGTTTTCATTGCATCTAGAGAGAGTATAGCAGAGGGAGAAATCAATTGTTCAGATGAAGAAATAATGTGAAGAAGTCTTCGCAGATTATCTGAAACAGAGCAAGATTTAATAAACCCTGTTTGATCATGATTGACAAGCTTAGTCATAAAGCCTTCTAAGCGACAGGCTAAAACTTTTGCATAAATTTTAACATCTGTACCAGTTAGAGAGAGTGAGCGGTAACTGAAACATAAAGTAGAGTCTTTATCTTTTTTTAATAGAAGAGATATAATGGCCATGTTCATATTTTGTGGAAAAGACCCTTGATCAACTGAATATTGCATCATATCTAGCATAAGTGGCCCCAAATCGGACCAGAAGGTCAAGTAGAACTCAACTGGTATGCCATCTAGGCCTGGAGATTTCCCATTGCTCATAACTTTGACTGATGATTCTAATTCAATAAGAGATAAGAGTCTAGCTAAAAACTCAAAAAGTCTGATTCTGACAAATGTGGAAGATTAAGAGTAGATAAAAAAGAAGTATAAGATGTGGGTTCACATTTAGAGTTGGAGCTATATAGTTCACAATAGAAGGAAAGAAAAGTGTTGTTTATACTCTTCTGGTCAGTCAGAACATTTGCGAGATTTGGCAACGGTTTGAGATTTCACCGCTGTAATATTAGCAAATTTTTCATTATTACGTAGTCTAAGAGCCAGTAAGTGGCTAGGTCTGCTACCTTGAAAATAATAATTTTGTCTGGATCTTTGAATGAGAAACTCAGCTCCATATCTATATAATAAATTAAGTTCTTTCCTAACAGTTTCAATATTAGCTGCCGCACGATCAGAAAAAATTGGTTTGCCTGTTCTAACGATCGGAGATTGGATTCCAAATCAGAAATTTTATTACGGTGAATTTTATGGCGAAAGGAAGCATATGAAATTGAAAAATTCCTTATGAATTCCTTATATTGGTTAAGTTGCTCAGTAGGAACAGTCTGGGAGTAAGAAGAATTGTCACCAGATCTATCAAGGTCATTAGACATTCATATCTGTTCCCATTACTATCTCAAAGTCTGTTAGATCAGTGAGATAGGAAGATAATTCAGAAAAAAAAAGTTGGATCTGGACTACATGGTGCATAAAATGAGAGAAATGCTATCTTCCTATTCCCAACCATAGGTTTTATACAAGTTATTCTGCCAGCATTATCACCATTTCTGACAAAAATAGAAATATTTAATTTTCTTCTAACAATTATCAATACACCTTTAGTTTTATTGTCAGTCGCTGCGAAAGAGACCACCTCGTAATATTTACTATTGCATCTACGAACATCATCCTTCCACAAATGAGCTTCCTGGATTAAAACAATGTCAACCTTTTGTCGTCGTAATAATTCTAAAAATCTTACGTTTATGGGGGCCATTTAAACCACTGATATTACAACTTAGTATATTAATTTCAGGCATAACTATCAAACAAATAAGTGGACTGAACAAATGAGATAAAGTAATACCACTGCAAATGAAATATCTCAAGTCTACCATTAACCCATCCCTCCCTCATAGAAAAACCCTTTAACACAAAGACAACACACCCCATAGAACTTTTACAGACTGGGGTAGAAACAAACCCCAGGCTGCTGCCCTCCCTAGTCTTAGTCAGTGACAGTAACAGGACAGCCTGTACAACACTCTAGAACACCGCTATTAGCCCTATTTTAAGAGAACAGAATAACTTCGAAAAAAAAGGTATGTATACTCTCTATAAAGAGGAAGCAAACGTAAATAATTATATAATGTACATTGAAAACTGTACATTAGTGATACCATGTCTCCTAGCTTACATGAAGAAATTGCCAGTAAACGACTGACACAAGAAGTTCTAAATCAACAAATCAGAAGTCGAGTCACTCAGTATTAACAACCCTTACACAACGTCCATCCTAGGAGAATGAGAACCGGGAAGCGAGCTTAGGAATTGCATCCGGAGATTGCATTAGTTTAGTCTCGCCGTGTTTCAAGACGATCTTCAGCGTAGCTGGATACTGAAAAAAGGTCTGCAGACCTGCCTCTTTCAATTCCTTCCGTATTGCACTGAAGGAGCTCCTCTTCTTTGCCGTCGCGGGAGAGAAGTCGGGGAAGAAGCTCGGTTACAGGACCGTGGCGTCTTGCTTAGTTTAGAATCAAATTCCTGAAATTCCTGTCGTTGTAGCATAACAGCTTGAAGAGAAACACTCGCGGTTTGGAGTGGTCAGTTGAAGCTCTGGAGTAAATTCGGTGTGCATGTTCGATCTCGATATCTTTGCCCGCAAGTGAAGGGATCCAGGTCGCCAATGACCGTTTCAGAAAGCCATTTGGGTCATCTTTCTCGACCCCTTCAGGTAGTCCTAGCAGCCAGAGATTACTGTGTCTGCTGCGGTCTTGTAGATCAGTCACTTGCTGCTCGAGGGCATCCAGATGCGTAGTATGTTCGTTGATTACTTTTTTCTGCTCTCTCTGTTCCCCCGTCAATTTTAGAGCACATATTTTGAATTGAAGTCAATTCGGTGCACATTGCTGCTAATTCAGTTTTCAGAATGTCCTCAAATCGCTTTATGGTGATCGCCATGTTGTCCTCCATGTCCGCTCGGCCTGCCGCTGCAATTGGTTTAGTTTTCTTCTTAACTAGCGAGGATAATGGTGAAGATAAGCAAGTTTCCGACTGTCTGACATCTACAAATCGATGGCAAACAAAAAAAACTACCCCAAATGTATAAAAAGTAGTCAAACAACCGTAAAAGATGGGCTACATAAGCGGAGCTTGGCTAATATGCGTCTTGGCTCATGACAGCGTCACCTGATCCAAAATCACATTCATTTTTTTTTTATAAAACTGAAACAGCTTTTAGCAGCACTCACTGGACATTTCGAAATGTGCAAGAAGCAGTGTAATATAATTTTGCAGAAATCTCACCACAGGTACGTTTTTCCACTCAACCTTGGTTGCTGGCGACTTAAATATCAGTCTGTTTGTCACAGTAAGCTGGATAGTTGTAATAGTTTAGGAATAATATGGACTACTTTCACTGAAAAAGAGTAGCCTGGACATTCTGCTTATATTTAACAGATTTGTAATTTTGAGGTCAACTATCTTTTATTTGAGAATGTTATCTTGTCAAATTGTGTCATGTATTTTGGGTTGCCCCAGTTTTAGGCTGAGGAGTTGCACCAGGGTAAATTATGGAGAGAGGGAGGGAGGGAGGGGGGCAGAGAGAGAGAGAGAGAGAGAGAGAGAGAAAGAGAGCGAGAGAGATGTTTAGTGTGAACTTGATGACTTGTAGAATGTGCTCATGTGTCAATTAGTGTGTGTCATTGCTGCGTAAATGGTGTAAATATTCAAAAGCCTTGACTCCCACGTGTGTACATCACCTGTTTTCAGTCACACAAAAGTTTGTTTTTCTGTTTTTTTCTATGGAAACCACTGAGGTAAGACTAAAGCATTTAGTTTGACTTATACATGATTTTTTCCCCATTTTTTTTAGTATTAATTACTAAAGTGTACTAACACAGAAATTTGTTACACTTCAGCACATTGAGTAGTCTGCAAATATATATTAAATATAACTATAAAACTATATTCTAGATCAGTGGTGGCAAACTTCGGTTCTGGAGATCCGCATTCCTGCAGAGTTTTGCTTCAACCCTAATCAAACACACCTGAACAAGCTAATCAAGGTCTGAAGGGTTACTAGGAAGCTACAGGCAGGGGATTTTTTAGTTTTTCTTTTCTTTTAAGGGTTGGAACTGAACTCTGTAGGACTGCAGCTTTCCAGGACCAGAGTTCACCAGCCCTGTTCTAGATTATACATATTGACATTAAATCATACTGTGATTTCTTCTTCTTTATTCAGCTCATGTTGACAGAGACATTACCCTCCCCTCAGAATTCTTCAGATTTCCCAAGTTCTATATTTGCTTTCTCTTAGGTTTCCCAGCAAGCACTGTGGTAGCCTATTACAGCATCTTTGTCAAAGACATCAACAAAACTCTAATGATTTTGTGTGTGTGTGTTTAATCTGACCATCATTGACGTTGCTTTCCTAACTGTTCTTCCATTCACATTTTCTAATTACATGGTTTGGTACAACATGAAATATGAATGGTTTTATAATTTCATGCATTCACTAACCATATCTGGCAGACCTCTCTTCATGGCTTGCCTCTGTGGAGATTATAATTTTGCTTGGTTCATCTCATCATCTATATGACTAGAAAGAGAAGTGGCATGATTAGAAAGGGCATTTCTGTGATAATATGGATGTTTATAGTTTGTTTTGGATCACTTGCAGCTTCACATGCCTGGATTTTTACAACCACTTTTGCATCTATACCTATTTATTTCCATGCCTGTCATTGGCTCTTGTGATATCTCAGTGTTTCAAGCTTTAAGAACAAAAAAAAATCCTTCAGGGAAAAGTAATGTAAACCCACAGAAGAAGAGAGCAATGCCATTCCGACTGAGGGTTTCTGGGAAAGATAACTTAACACTGTGATTGATTGGGACACTGTCTGGGGAAATTGTTTTGCTACCTCTAAAAACCCAGCTCACCAAATGATTAATTATAAGATAATCTATAAAGCAAATGGCACTCCCTGTTTATTATATAAAATGAAAAGTGTGACCCCTTCTGTCACCTGTGTAGTAACTCAAGTCAATATATACATATGTTCTGAGACTGTTCCCGAATTGCGTTGCTCTGGTCCTTGATACAGGATCTTCTGAAGACTTCGATCCAAAGGGACCCACTGCTTTTTCTATTGCTGAATGATTCATTACTGTTATTGTCTCTCAATCAAACAAGGATTCTGTCTGCTGCTCTTGCTGCTGCCAAAAAGGTTATTTTAAAATTGTGGTTGGATCCATCTACCTCAGTTAGATTGATGTGGATGTCATACTTGCTGGACATTATCCTTTTGGAGTGTACCACAACCAAAATACATGGTGCCACCAGAAAGACAATACAATTTTGGTTGTACCTTATTTACACTTTTCCAGACCTCTTTGTAATATTGTATTGTAAGTCAGTCTCAGCATTAGGAAAGAGTGGATGAACTTTACTTTTAATCCTTATTTTTAAAGTTCCAGACCATGTCAGCGAGAACTTGGTCCTTTGTTCACTTCATTTTACCACGGATTTGTTTACAAAAAAGGTACAATTTGATGCGAGATTTTCAGAAAGATTAAAATAAAAAGACGATGCTGTGCTAATTATATATTGGATATGACTGAAATGTCACAACACACAAGTATGAGTAACTGTTTTCATTATGTTGTCACTATTACTTTGTCTGTTATTACAGATCGTTTGATATGTACTGAGTATTTATATGTCCATCTACGAAGGATGTTGGCTGTCAAACATACACAAGTGTTAGCCAGTCATAGCAGTGGGCATTTACTTCCAAGACTACAATCCACCATGCCTATTCAAACAGAGCGTTTGATGAGGGAGGTTCAAACAAGGAGAGAAAATAGACTTCTAAATTATTATGTTTTTTTGATGTAAAAATCTTGATATCATTAAAAGTGGACCTCAGAGAAAAGTTCATGACCCCTTTCTTATCTTAAAATCATAAAGGTACATTTTTGTGCAGTTTTCTTTTCACAATCCACCATTTATATCAACAAATGGTGTGCAAAACTTTGTGACCTACATTTACCAAAAATACATGTACCTATCTATTGTAAGCATTTTAATCATGATCATTCTTTTTTTTTTTTTCCAATATGCTGATCACTGAGAAAAAAAAAAAAAAAAAAAAAAAAACTTGCATAAAGCCTTTCTATTGGTGCACAGATCCCTCTCAGTATTAGGTTGTTTTGTAACCAAAAATGGAGATCAATTGCACAAGCATAACACATTTTTCTGGTTAGACATTTGTCAGGGTTATGTTCTGAAGTTCTGTTTTGATTTCGTTTTCAATGTGTTCTTTCCTGTTTACCTGTTTTTTAGGGTTACCTGTGTTTTTTGGTTTGTTTTCTTGTTTACTCATGAGTTGACTGATTAGTTCACAAGTAATATTGTTTACCTTCCCAGTTTATTTAATGCTGCGTTCAAGTTCTCCTCTCCTGTTGACAACTCATCAGTATGACATCAGGTGCGTTTGTCACTTTAGTCAAAACAGATATGATTTATCTTTTCTACATAAAATTCAATAATTTTTTTGACTCTACATCTACAAAATAATGAATAAATAATATGCATCGTGTTTTTTTCCTGTTTTTATTCAATTTATGAAGGTGATGTAAACTGAATCATTATATATTCTATGGTAATTATACAATAGTATAATATTTTGTATATGTAACTTATATAGTTTTATTGTACATTACAAAAAATAATAATTTTATGTCATGTCAACAAATTTATCATTAATACAGACGCTTCATATCTATAATCTTTGGCTGCGTCCATTTCATCTGACACATTTTTTCACTGGCACGCCCCCAACAATGAAACTCTGGGCTTAAAGAAAACCACACATAGTAACGACATTGTGGCTGCATTCATGTGCGTTCATCTTATAAATATAGTGTATCCGACATGACTTGAATGCACCATAAGTCTTTAGGTGCCTCAGTTCAGTGTAATTTGTGTAAATGTAGTTCCCCTTCTGTCAGGTCTGCAGGTCTATCAAACCAAGGTATTGAAAGATCTGCATGAGGGTGTTCCCGACCCAGAGCTACTGCAGGAGCTGCATTCCGTGACCGACTATGCTCTCCGAGCTACGAAGGTCACAGCGCAGACGCTAGGGAGGGTAATGTCCACTATGGTGGTCCAGGAGCGCCACCTGTGACTAAACCTGACGGAGATGCGAGATGCTGAGAAAGTTCGCTTTCTCTATGCTCCCATTTCCCAGGTAGGTCTCTTTGGTGATACCGTGGAAGAATTTGCCCAGCAGTTCTCCACGGTAAAAAAGCAAACGGAGGCCATCAAACACATCCTGGCAAGCGCCAGCCCAGCTCCGCCGAGGCAGCAGTCTCCACCTGCTCCACGCCGAGGGAGGCCCCCTGCAAGAGCAGCTTAGGCCCTGCAGCAAGCCGGTCCTGTAGCCAGTTTTGAATTGGGCTCTTCACAAGCTCCCGTTCAAAATGTTAACCTTCAAACACATTCTCACATTTGTCAGGGTTCAAGATTGGTTTGTGGCAATAGACCTGAAGGACACGTACTTTCATGTCTCAATCCTTCCAAGACAAAGGCCAATCCTGCGGTTTGCCTTCGAAGGTCGGGCTTATCAGTACAAGGTTCTTCCCTTCGGCCTCTCCCTGTCGTCCCGCGTCTTTACAAAGGTTGCGGAGGCTGCCCTTGCCCCCCTCAGGGAAGTGGGCATTCACATTCTAAATTATCTCGACGCCTGGCTGATTCTAGCTCACTCGTGAGATATAGTTTTCACCCACAGGGATGTGGTTCTCAACCACCTGGCTCGTTTGGGACTTCGGGTCAACTGGGAAAAGAGCAAACTCTCCCCAGCGCAGAGTATCTCTTTTCTCGGTGTGGAACTGGACTCCTGGGGCACATGGCATCCTCAGCTGTGGTCACGCCGCTGGACCTGATGCACATGAGACCACTGCAGCACTGGCTTCATACCCGAGTCCCGAGATGGGCATGGCGCCTTGGCGCTTACTTTTTGAACGTCACACCATTGTGCCGCAAAACTTTCAGTCCTTGGGAGGACACTTCGTTCCTGCGGTCAGGGGTGCCCTTGGAACAAGTGTCCAGACGCATCGTAGTCACAACAGATGCTTCCAAGACAGGCTGGGGCACTGTGTGCAATGGGCATGCAGCCTCAGGGGTCTGGTCCGCACAGACAACACAGCGACTGTGGCGTTCATTAACAACCAGGGCAGTGTCTGCTCCTTTCGCATGTCACAACTGGCCCACCATCTCTTACTCTGGAGCCAACACAGACTCAAGTCTCTCTGTGCCACTCACATTCTCGGTGAATTCAATCGGATGGCCGATTCTCTGTCATGATGGAATTCGCTCGGAGGCGAGTGGAGACTCCACCCTCAGACGGTCCAGCTGATTTGGAGTCGGTTCGGCCAGGCACAAGTAGATCTCTTTGCCTCACCAGAATCCACTCACTGCCAGTTGTGGTACGATCTAACCGAGGCCCCCCTCGGTATAGATGCACTGGCATACAGTTGGTCGAGGGATCTACTCAAGTATGCGTTTCCCCCAGTGAGCCTCATTGCACAGACCCTGTACAAGGTCAGGGAGGACAGAGAACAGCTTCTTGTGGTAGCCCCGTTCTGGCCCAACAGAACCTGGTTCTCAGACCTTGTGCTCCTCTTATCAGTTCCTCCCTGGCGCATTCCTCTGAGGAAGGACCTCCTTTCTCAGGGAAGGGGCACAATCTGGCACCCGCACCCAGATCTCTGGAACCTCCACTTATAGTCCCTGGACGTGACCAGGAGGATTTCTGAGACCTCCCACCTTCAGTGGTAAACACCCTGCTACAGGCTAGAGCTCCCTCCATTAATATATATATAAATATCCTATCTGTATGCAGTACAATGTTTAATGCCATAGAAACCATGTTGACAGGTTTGTAATGATTAAGCAACCACATATTCAAAACAAAGGAAGTATTTGACTCATTAATGTACACACCTGTTACAACTATTAGTCCCTCACAACTAAAGCTTGTTGCTTTTCATGGTCAAGATTTTACGGACTTTATTGAGGTAAGACAAAAAGTGTAATTTCTTTAAAAATAAACTGCTGAATTTATGGCACTGGAATTAGTCAAACTTCAGACCATTTAGTAGCCACCAGACTTGAATGCTGTGTAGATGTTAATGCAGTGCAGTTTTAAAATGTATTGTACATAGTAATGATTAGTAAATACTTATTATAACACAGTAAGTCACTATTGGGTGTTTTTTTTCTCCATTCAGCTAGAGAAATTCATTTCTTAAAAATCCTGATGGAAATATTATCATCTACTCAAAATTCATCCGACTTTTTAAATGTCACCATGGACTATTTTTGCACCAAACAGGCTACAGCCCCTCTGTTTTGGTCTGGTTTCTCTTTTGTTTGCTTAATCTTGGGTTTCCCAGCCATTGTCAAGGTACTTCGGGAGCTTTGTCAAAGACATCGACAAAACATCTCTAATGACTTCTTTGTGTTTAATCTGACCTTTATTGATCTTGCTTACCTAAGCATACTCCCATTCAGTGTCTTTAATTACATGATTTGGCACAACATCAAATTTGAATGGCTTTGTAATTTCATGTATTCACTGACTGTATCTGGCAGACCCCTCTTCATGGCTTGTGTCTGTGGAGATTATTATTTTGCTGTGGTTCATCCCATAATCTACATGACCAACAAGAGAAGTACCATGATTAGGAAAGTAATCTCTGTAATTGTCTGGGTGTTTATAATTGGTTTTGGATCATTTGCAGCCTCACATCCTTGGATGTATTTCACTATTTTAGGGTGTACACCTCTGTTTATTTCCCTGCCTGTCATTGGTTTTTGTGATATCTCAGTTTTTCGAGCTCTGAGGAAGACCAGTCCTTCTGGGAAAAGTAATGTACATCCTCAGAAGAAGAGAGCCCTGCGTACCATCATCAACAGTTTTGTCATGACGTTCATTGTTTATTTGCCACCATCAATTATCTTTTCACTGGGACACACTCATTACCTGAGTTATGAAGTACAGTACTGTATTTTACTCTTTGTTGCAGTGTGTTTTACACTTTCAGGCTGTGTCATTATGCCAGTTCTATATCTGGCGAGTACAGGCCAACTCAACATAAGAAAAATTATAAAATAGAGAGAGAGAGAGAGAGAGAGAGAGAGAGAGAGAGAGAGAGAGAGAGAGAAAGCAAGCTTCTCTCTCTCTCTCTCTATGAAAATTCAGTCGACTTTAAGGGATTTTTTATTTCAGTGATTTTTTTTGTTTTTTTCCCCTTTTCCCCCTTGGGAGCGATTTCACTGGGTACCAAAAAGTGTTTTGTATTTGTCAAAAGATGAAGAGGGACTTGGCTTGATACACTTGCAAAGCAACAATTCTGGTTGCAAAAGGTTGCAATTGCTGGGCCTTTATGAATCAAGTAATACTGTATAGTGGAGATTGGCCCCCACTGGAGAAGAGACAGAACTGTTGGATCAATACTCAAAAGGGTCTTTTGTCTTTCTGTCAATGAAAAACCAGAATGGAAAACCTTGTACAAGTCACCATTAGTCAAAAAAACAAACAAACAAACAAACAAACAAAAAACATAAGTGGAGTTAACACATTTGTTTCTTTGATAATCCTAACATTACTGAAGGTTGCCCTTTTGTTTGCAAAAAAAAAGGACACGCTTTAATGAATTTATGTATTGTGAAAGGTTAAAATTTTTATTTAATATATTTCTTATATAGCTATAAAACTTAGAAAATATTTGCAACAGTTTAGTAGATGCTTTAGAAGTTTACTAAAATCTAGGATTTTTTTCTTCCTTGATTGACTATCATTATTATATCATATATTAATGCATGATCTTTGATCTTTTGAGGCAATTTAGTGTTTAAGTGAGATTCTTTGTAAACTGTAAAGAGTTGTATTTTTCCTTTTTGTTAGGATGATTTTTATTGTATTTTACTATTCAAATTGGTGTTGTCTGGCAATATGTTTTTTTTTTTTTTTTTGCTATATAAATTGTAATAAAAAAGATTTAGAAAATCTCTCTCTCTCTCTCTCTCTCTCTCTCTCTCTCTCTCTCTCTCTCTCTCTCTCTCTCTCTCTCTTTCTCTCTCTCTAATATGTGCAAATATGGACAATGCTCTTTTTCTTGTCTCTCATTTGAAAGTAAACTCTGTCCATGTAATTGACTTTTTGCTTAAAAAGTGAAAAGAAGTGATTGTTGCATTTTATTGTAATGGTTTTGTCCAACTTAGTGTTGATGATGTTTTTCCTTTGATGAAGATTATTCCAGATTTTCTGCACAGGACTGCACAGTTTATTTTTTTCTAAAAGTTGATAAGTGAAAAAATGTACACTTTATGGAGAGCTCGCTTGGGTTTGACTGATGCTGTTGGACCTGAATGGAGAGCACTGTACAAACCTCCATTGTTGAAGAAAGTTGCTGATTTGCAGTCGAGGGTTCTGCATTCAGCTGTAGTGGTTAATGCTTTTGTTTCTGTGCTAAACTCTGATATTAATCAAGATTGCCCTTTTTGTACTCTTCGTGAGACTGTCTTTCACTGTTTTATGGACTTTTTTTCATCTCTTGCCACTGTTTTTGATGTTGAAGGATCTTTTTAATTTGTTTGGTGTAGTTTTTTCCAAGCAGTTGTTTATTTTAGGATATAGGTATTCTCAAAAAAAAGAGAGAGCAATGTCAGCTTTTCAATTTTATTTTGGGAAGAGCAAAGATGGCTGTGTATATGAGCAGATGAAATAAGGCTCCACAGATGATGATGCTATTTTTGTTTTTGTTAAAATGTTAAAAGCTTGTTTAAAATAGATTTTTAATTATTACAGTTTGGTGAATGATTTAGAAAAAAATTCCAATACATGGTGTTGTAAGGATGTGCTTAGCTCTGTTGTAGAGAATAATTTAATTTTCAACAATATGTTGATTTAATGTGATTTTTTTTTTTTTTTTTTTTTTTTTTTATTTTGTGGATTGCTGCTTCTTATATAATTGATGTAATAAAGTATCTGTAAAATCTCTCTCTCTCTCTCTCTTTCTCTCTCTCTCTCTCTCTCTCTCTCTCTCTCTGATTCATATATTTTGTGTTGACAACCATATTTAAAATATATAGTGTGGCTTTATAAGGGACATTCAGACATTTCTTACAATAAACAAGGTTTAACTCCAAAACATGAGTGTTAGCATTATAAACAAACAAATTAACAAATAAATAAATAAATAACCCTATTGTTTTTTTAATTTACAATTCAGACAAAAGTTTTTCTTGGAATATAAATATATAATGTATAATTCCACTCCTTACATTTATGTTGTAAATTAAAAAAAAAAAAAAATAAAAATAACAGTAGGTGGCGCTTATGGAACAGCAGCGGTACAGTGTTTCCTAGATTACCACTGTAAACAAAGGAGCTGCGGTTATAAAAACTACTTTTAAAGTAGCGAAGGCCTGTGGATAGTAATATGGTGCCAACTACAAATGCAGTTAAAGTTAAAATGATGAGTAGACTGAACTTGTATCTCTGAAGGAAACCGACTGTCTTCAGAAAAGTTTCAACGTAATTTTTATTTCATCTTGCCTGTAACGAGTGATAAAGCAGCATTTGTGAGTGCAGCGCTGCTTTGTGTACCGCCATTACTGGGAAAACCTCTATTTCTATAACTTGCAAGCTAATGTAATTTACTTGTTATTTAATTTGCTTGTTATCAGAAATAATCTACTCTAGATGGACTCTGTTGTTATTCTTTCTTTGTGTAAGTCTACAGGAAGTTAAGTTTGGGCCACAAAAGTGTGCATGTGCAGTAATGTTTGTTTATGTTGTTTCTGTTGAAACGGTCTATATTTTTCTTCCAATATTTCGAGCATCACTAACAGTAACTTGCTGTGCCTGTACATCGTGTCTGTTAATTGTAGGCCCTTCTTGAAAGAGTAAAAGAACTGTATTGTGCTAAGTTTATGTAAGGGATAACTGATGAGGGGCCATTGAATTATTGAAAACTAATGCACACCAGAGGTGGTAATGCATTCAGGTATTTTTCAATAATTGCATGCTTTAGAATGTTTGTAAAGCAATCAGAATCAAGTGTTCAACAGCTCTGTTGTATAAATTCTTTTATATAATATATTTGTCAATTCTCCTAAAAATAATGATGAAGATGAAGATAAACACAAAACAAAAGCATACACATCACTGGCAGAGTGCTCAAAGTGGGTGCTCAGCCAAAAATAACTTAAATAAAATAATAAATAAGTAAACAAATAAATAAAATCGGCACACCACGACTTGTAAAATGCAAACATTTATTAACAGACTATCAAAAAGGCGACATTTCAGGCACACAGGCTAAAAGACAAGGCTGATAAAATCCAAATTGCTACAATGCAAAAGTAGTAAAATGTAAAGTATCATATATTATAAATGTTTTTTTTCCTTATTCAAAGAATGTCAGAAACTGGATGCTGAACTTACATTTGTCAGTCATCACAAATAATACCCAAAAAGCCAAACTATTTTTTGTAATGTGCTGACCAATAGCTTGAAAATCTATTTTGATCATGTTTCTGGTTCTGTAACATGCTGTGGAACTGTACCCAGTTTGGGTGGATGAATAACTTTACATTTCGCATAGTCTTGTCATGCAGATCTCTATTTATTGCTCCCTGGAGATTGTTATTTTGCTAAAGTTCATCCTATCATGTATTTACATTTACATTTACATTTATTCATTTAGCAGATGCTTTTATCCAAAGCGACTTACAGGTGGGGAATACATCAAGCGATTTGTCCTAAAGAGGCAAAACGACCTACGAAGTGCTCAAATTACCATATAACAGGCATTGTTCAAATAAGTACACGCTAGAAAGGGAAAAGAGTAGAAAAGGAAAAAGGACATTTTTTTTTTTTTTTTTTTTTTTTTAAGTCAAGTAGTGTCGAAAGAGATGGGTTTTCAGCAGTCGCTTGAAAGTTGTTAGGGAGTTGGCATTCCGAATAGCGGTGGGAAGATCATTCCACCAG
>JAHKKF010504277.1:0-17252 GCA_019740295.1 Labeo calbasu
TGATCTCACACACACCTGTTTACTGTACAAATACAAAATTTTACTGTTTGCATTTCTAGTACAAGCCTCTTTCCTTAGCTGAAGTGTGCAAACCTCTTAGTCACATGCACTACAAACAATTGAAAGTTAAATTTTCAAATGAAAATGGCTACAGGATAGTTTTATAAAGTATGCATTAATGTGCTTCATTTTCGCTGGAGAAAACAGCTGTGGTGTGATGAGGGGTGAACACAGCGAAAACGCAGGCTACAGTAGACGTGTCATATTCACATTTCACTGTTTTTATACTGAATCTGTTTTTTCGTGAGTGAGATGAATTAATGCATGCTCACATTTAGTCTAGAATACAGTAACATCATGTTTACTCCCAATTTCCCAACAGGAAATGGGGAAAAAAGTAACTGGCATTACTTATTTGAAAAAGTAACTCAGATATTCAAAAGTAATGCGTTACTTTACTAATTACTTGAAAAACAGTAATATTATTACGTAACTTGAGTTACTTGTAATGCGTTACCCCCAACACAGTTCACAACGATGCCATAGAAGAACCATTTTTGGTTCCACAAAGAACCATTCAGTCAAAGGTTCTTTTTCTTACCTTCTTATAATATGAAGAACCTTCTTTCGCTTTAAACAACCTTTTGTGAAACAGAAAGGTTCTTTAGATGTTAAAGGTTCTTTTTGGAACCATTCAGACAAAAAAAAAAAAAAAAGGTTCTTCTATGGCATCATGAAGTTTAGGTGTACAGCATAAACACATCTTAATTCAAAATTCTAATGTCTCAGATCTCAAATTTCTTCAAAGATTGGCATGTAAGTGCAAACTATCAACCTCTGAAGAAAATGAGTGGCATTTTTACTTACAGAACCCAACAGTTTTGCCTACTGACATCAAAAATAAACAACTGAACAATTTCATTTCATACAAGAATTTTATTAGAAAACGAGATGCAACAGAGCAATGGAACAGCACAATGTCAGCACAGCTTTCAGCGGCCTGTGCCACGAACTCAACTCTGTGGTACCTCTGTTGAAATTTAAAACATTCTCTGAGCTCTATGTACAAAGCCATTTGTGAAAATCCAGAAAACAAATTGGGGGGAGAACGGGAATTAAAAAAAGGGACTTTAAAACGTCATTTTCAGTCTGGACATCTGTAAAGGGCAACTGAGAGAAAATGACATTTTTTGATGTTTACACAAGTGGCTATTAACAGTGCAGAAAAAAACAAAAATCCAGGCTTTTCCATTTGCTTACTTCAACACAAGTGGTGCACAAGAGGATTAAAGATAAAGACATGAAGTAATAAGAGAAGGACTGGAATAAAGGTACAGAGGGAATTCGAGAGAGGAGGAGGGCGGGAGTTTTGGATCAGGGAGACTCTGCTCGAACACTGTTTGTTCTTTCTCCTGGTTCAGGACTGTGACGATCTTGTTTTACATGTTCTCGTCCATTGCTGGATTCTCGACGGTGCGAGCGCTCTTTGCTCCGACTGCGTTTGTGTGAGCGTTCCTTACTATGGCTGCGTTCCCGTTTCCTGTTCCTCTCATCCCCTGCTTCCTGCCTGCTCCTGCTCCCTGAGCGAGAGCGTTTCTTGCTAGGTCGTTCAGTTTTGTGTTTCCTGTCTCTGCTTCTGCTCCTTGAGCGTTTACTCCTCTTTTCTTCCCTGTGCTTTCTATCCTCCTTATCATCCTTGTGCCTCCTTTCTTCTCCTTCTCCTTTACTCCTCTTGTCTTTCGACCTCTCCCGATCTTTATGGTGATCTCTGTCTTTCCTGCGACTACGCTCTTTCTCGCTCTCTGCCTCCCTTTCTTTATCTCTGTCTTTTCTCTCGTTCCGCTTCTCTCGACTGGCACTGCGACTCCGGCGTCGTTCCCTGCTGCGACTGCGTCGGCGTTCTGTGGTTCGATCTGGTGTTCTGGAGCGTCGTCTATCTCTGTCTCTCTCCCTGTCCCTCTCCCTTTCTCTCTCTCTATCTCTGTCTCTATCCCGGTCCTTTCCCTCTCGTTCTTTGCGCTGCCGGTCTCGTTCTCTCTCCAGTTCGCGGTCGAAGCTGGCGCCTTGTTTTTCTTTGTGATGGCTGCGACTCCGTGAGCGATTTTGGGATCTCCTGGGACTTGGACTTTTCCTAGGTGTCCTAAACACACACAAGTAAAAACAAAAAAATTAAACAGTACATACACTAGAACCCACAGGACACCTTGTCAGATAGGAGAAAGTGGGGGTAATTCTGAAAAAACAATACTATTACATGCATTCAGATTAAATATAAGCATCACAACATTACAAGTTACTATGTAAAGACAGAATCTAATATAAGCCCCATTAACACCCAGGAACCAGGATCTAATTAAAGTTCCAGCATTGTACCAACATGTACCAGCATTAACCAGCAATGAGAGAAATTAGCTGGGTTTAAATCCAACAATGTCTATTATATGTGTACATTATATAAAAAAAATGTGGCAAGTACCACATTGAATTAAACATGAGGTAGAAAAAATTTAAAGTTATTTTCTTGTAAAACAATCCAGTAAAATTTATGGCTTGTTTTGAATAGCTAGTTCATTCAAAACGTTTGGTGATCATTTAAAAGAGCTGAACAAAACTTGCATTCTTACATCACCACAAACACAGATCTCTGCTGATCTGGTTAGCCAAATAATTTTATCCCACCCACACACACAACGGATGTACCTGGAACGGCGCCTTTCTGCATGCCTTCCCGAATCGGCCGCCTCCTCTTCATCCTGCTCTTCTTTTTGCGGGGGTTTACGTGGTCGGCTCTTCATGTGCTGGTCGATTGCTTTCTGAACAGGAACAGGTATTCGTGGGAACAACGTTGAGAACCATTCCAGCTTGGTCAGGAAGGAGCGGAGCATCTCTCCGATCGTCATTACGCAACCTCCTCCAGCCTTCACGTCCAACTCCTGATCACAGAGACAAAGAGGAGCAAAACCATTAACAACACAATCACAATCATACACAACACACTCAGACATGCACTTATCGCACAACCTCTGGTTAACGCTAATGATTAGACTGTACACTGTTCTGAATAAAATGCTTCATTTGTGATGACCAAATACTGAGTCTTCACCTCTGCTCTCACCTGACTTAATATTCTATAAAAGCCTGATTCTGCCACTAAATTATAAAAAAAATATTTATATATATATAAAAAAAAAGATAATTGCGAATTAACAACTCTGACTTTTTTTTTTTCTTCGCAACTGCGGGTTTTACATCTTGCATGATAGAATTACATGATACAAACTCGCAATTCTAACATTTGTTTTCAGAATTGAGATATAAACTAGCAATTAAGAAATGAAGTCAGAATTGCTTGGTATAAACTTGTAATTGCTAGTTATGAAGTCAGAAAATTCTGATAAAGTCGCAATTCTGACAAGCAAGATATAATCTCACAATTGAATCTCAGAATTGTGAGATATAAACTTGCATTTAGTTGCAATAATCCCGTCTGCTGTACTTTTAAAAAAAATACAGTTTATTATTTTAATTTTAATAGATCAAACCACTGCTTCAAAATAATTAGCTTCCACAATGTCTCTTACTATGCAATGACTCAAATTAGGTGCGATGGTGAGGAGGTCGTAGGTCAGCTGACATATTTGCTGTACCGGTGCGTGTGAAGGGGTGGAGTGGGTGGGTGAGCTTGTCTAACTGCACTCACGAACGCCAGCCAAGAGTGTGGAGCACACCCTATATCCAATCCACCCGCATCACAAGGGCCATCTGGGAGAGAGAACAGGGCAGTCAGCCAGAGAGACACATAACCACCATCACGTCTGGCAGCAATGTCTGCTCAATGCAAATTAGATCTCCTTTTCTGGGCTATTTTTAAAATGGATAATATATTACCAACTCCTTTACAGGTGAGAGTGGGCGTGCAGGGGCACAAGCGATGAGCCAGCACCTAGTAATGGATATCTGATATTTACAGTCAAATATAAATGTCTCTATGAATCACGGCATGCTGCCATATGCACACTTATAGAAAATACTGCATGCAATTCATATCTAATCACCGTAGAACTTCACATCTAGCTCAAAGGACCATTTGCTAAGAGTTTTTGCTGATCTCAGAACAGACATGGCATACCCTGGGAGAGTATGAAAACAGTCATCTGATGTCTTGGGTTAACTTGCCACCACAAATACAGCTGTAGCTGTGTATCTCAAGAGGAACATTAAGCCAAATGAGGTCAAAGGTTGAAGGACAGCAATGTGCATCACAATCAGCATCTGGCCTAAAGCTTTCTGGGTACATTAGAAATAAGAGAGAGAGATGAAGGCATTACCCGTGGTGACATACCTCCTCGTCGTCAAGGAACTCATCATACCAGTCGACCAAATCAGGAGGAGGTTGAGTATACCTACAATAAATAGATTTGACATTACAAATGTGTATTCATTGAGACCAGAGAATATACACAATCCAAACAAACAATGTTGCCTGACCTAAATACTTATGAGATTACCATATCATTTACAGCAGTTGGGGTACCTCCGCTCTACATATTCATATTCCTTTGCTAAATTTACTGCTGGAATTTATTATTCAAAGTAGTTCACTCAAATGAACATCTAAGGCAGTGTTAAAAACATAAACAGTTACGAAAATGTTCTGAGTCATACCTGATGTACATGAAGCCCAGTGACCTAATATAGGGCGAATCTGTGTGAGTGATGAGTCCCATCACTTGTTTGCGGGTCAGTTTCAGTGTAAACAGCTTATACAGCAAACAAAATGCAGTGGACACAATCCCACCGGTCCCGACTCCTCGAACCTGCAAGACACACATCATGAGACTTAAAGCTAGACTTACGCTCTGCTTAAGTGAATCTCTCCCTTGAATTAATCAAAGTGACAAACAGGACGGGAGGATGAAGTCGAGGAGGTTTCAAGGCACGTACTTCTACTTACCCCTCCGCACATTCCCGTCTGCCCCGCAGTCTTCCTGCTGCCTTTTTCCCAGGGCTCCATATGCGTGACCTGATAAGTAAACAAATCACAGTCTGACACCAAGTAATGATTAGAGGAGAAATTCAAATACTAACCGTTAACATGCTACTACTTATAGCTAATGCTCTGAAATAATTTATAAAAGTTGAAAAAGAGTTCATCTTTTACATTTTATTTTGTAACAGCAACGGCAAAAGTTACTATAGTAACTATATAGTACTTGTGTAATAACAATACAGGGCCATTCATAAAAAGGACGATAAATGTAATTTAGTCATTCTAATTCTATAAGAATACAGGGCCGTACAGTGCGACCATTTCAGTTGCTTTTGCGAAAAATACTGAAAACTACTACGTGCGACTATGAAAAAATATTTAGGAGCACCAGTGCGACTGACCCGATCAGCATATTTGTGTTTGCACTGAGGGGAGCTTTAAAGGTTTCTATGCGTTTTGCAACGTTGATTAATGTATCACAGACATATCTCGCAAATCCTTTCATAAAGTGTAGAGAGAGTGTAAATAAGAGATTCACTGTGCAGTGTAGAGAGCTTTGTTGATTATAATGGAACTTTGTGAGATCGCAACGAACTACGATGAGTGACTGCTTTTAATGATTTTTAAGGGAGTTTGTAAATGAGATATTGATTTAATACAACAGTCAAATAAACAGTTAATATTAAGTGACACTGCCTGACCATTACACTATTTTGCTTATTTCGTCGTTAAAAATAGTTTGAAACAAGTCACAACTGAGCCGCTGAGCATCTCCATTTTAAACACAGCGGTGTTTTGTTTATGAATGAACATGCATTTTTAAACAAATTTAGTGAGTCAATGATTCAATTTCCCATTCATAAAGACAGTCACTTGTTTTATTCCTGAATGAATCAGCCATTCGAACAAATCAAATGAATAAATGATTCAGTAATTAAATCAGTGACTTGCCGCCTGGCACTTTTAGATTCATTTTTAAAGTATCATTTCATTGTAAATCATTAATATTTCTATATTCAAAATTGTATATATTTACAACATTAATCTCAATAATTTATGCACTCATGCCACCTCTGAGCCTCATAAAACATGAAAATACACCTACAAGCCACTTGTGTGTTCTTCTGAGCCACCTCTGTATTACAAAATAATTTTGTTAATACTTTTTCAATTTGACTGGCATCTTATTCTGTTGTTTTAATTATTAGAAAGCTTATAAAACACTTTTTTTTTTTAATTTGACATAAAAAAAACGACATACTTTTAATAAAGTTAGACAAATGCCACTACAAAGGTAAAAACAAAATTCACTTGATGCGTGAACTAAATTGCCTTGATCTGCGGTCATTTATTCGATCTCAAAATCTTAGGGACTCAGTCACTATTCACTTTCGTGAATTGAAGCTAATGGTGACTGAAGCGGTCATTCCGTCTACACAAAACACTTTATATGTTCTACTAAATATGATAATCTTATGGGTTTGGACCAACATGTGGGTGAGTTATTAATGTCACAAGTTTTATTTTTGAGGTAATTAACCATTCATATAACGTTAGGTATATTTTGCAGTAGCTAGCGTATTTAGCCTCAATGGCCTAACGTGGTCTACTTCAGCTCACTTAACACTAAATTTAAAGCAAAATATATAAATATAATAATAGCTATTTAACCCTAGTAAAGAAAAACAACAACCAATTATAAACACAAAAGCCAATATAATGCAAATAAGAAAACCGCGGGCTTCACTCGCATCGGCCCGGGTTCCTTTCGCCACCTTGAAGTATATCTCGTCCACCACCTCGTGGTACGTCTTGAGCTCGTACAGTTGGACCTTGAAGTAGGGCGACGACAGGACGTTTGTCAGGATCATCGGGTTGAGGTTCATAGTCTTCTCGTTGCCCCATAACGGCAAAACATTGCCGTGTTTCCCGCCGGCCGGTTTGCTCACGGCCTGCTGCTGTTGTTGCTGCTGACTAACCGCCATGGCAGTTCTTTCACAACGCCATTAAATTACAAAACGAAAGAAAACGACCGTTGCCCCTAACGAATATCGCGGCAACGCGTTCGACGAGGTGCGCGAGTGGCGATCCGACGTCTCTTAATTCATTCGAATTCGATTTTGAATCGTTTTGACCTATTCTCTGTGATCTTACAACACGCGAAGCGTTCACTTACACCGAGTTGTGGGGACAAGATGGCGCACGGAAGAGGGGCGGCGGAAAGGGACGCGAGGCTGGGGGGTTGCCAAGTTTTCACACTAAAATCCTTCTTTTCTTGGAAAGAAAAAAAATAGGGAAACCTACAAAAACTGCGAGTGCAAATCATCTGTAATCGTTTTTAAAACAATTAATAAAATATCTATGAATTTCAGTGTGAAAATAGAAACAGTGGAGTTCGTCTACAGGGTGCGAAATGTTCACCGCTAACTCCATTACCTAGGAAGATGTTTTACAAAGGACTTGGCAACACGGTCCTCCAGTGTGGTTTAATATGGCTTGTACCTGACTGCAGATGTCTTGCAGAGTCCATATAAACATTGTTGAAGACACTTCCATGTGTTCTTGGTGTTGTGTGGCAGCAAGGCTCTAAATTTGTTTTACATTGTATTTCAAATCAATTTAATAAATAATATAGATGTAAATTGTGCATAAAAGATCACCCGCTCAATTATAACAACATTTACTTCAGATGTGCAAAGGCAACTACCCAGTATGGCAACAAATTAAAACTACAGAACCCAATACTTTAATTATACAACAGTTTTATTATTTTTTTAAAACAAAATCTTGAATGTGTTTTTAAAATACAACATATTACAGTGAAGTGCATATATTGCATGTTGAGTTTTGTCTAAAAGTATTCAGGTACATGCTTTTATGACCTTTATGATTTGAAACATCAAATATATCAAATCTTTAGTTTTTCTAGTTTGACAGTTGTTGCTATTAGAAAGTCTGAACACATAAATTAATGTTTTTTCCCTTATATACATTAATAAAATATTACAGTTTTATAATCTACAATATGAAATCTGATAAACAGCCCTTTTTATTAGCTTTTAAAATTGGCATGTTCTTTCAAACAAATGTTTGCCTTAATAAACTATAAAATCTCTCACATTTACAAACCCCTTTCATTAAAAAAAAAGACAGAGAGAGAGAGAGAGAAAGAAAAACAGATCCTGATCCTAGCTCAGGTCTTCTGCATTTCTCCTACCTGAAAAGGAATGCCTGTAAAATGAATTTTCATTATGCAATTATAACAAACAGTCCACTAAATGCAGCATCCATCCCTGTGCAAAATGGTGAAAACACTAAACTGGGATCCTGGGACCTTAGAAAAAAACAACTACCTACAGACAGTACAGTCCATCTGTTTACTGTTTATACTATTTATACAGTTTTCTTTTAAACCAGCACTTCTGTAACATTTAGACTACCTTTATGGGTGGTCTCACAAAAATACTTGAAATCAATAGTATACGTTAAATTAGTATACTTGATTTTTTTCTCAAATTAGCAGCATCCAAACAAGGAAACGTCAAACAAAAAGTCCAAAGTGCATCAGTCCGTGTCAGTGGTTTTAAAAAAATAAAATAAAATTGAATTTTATATATAAAAAAAATAGTCCTGAAAAACTGTAACATGCCTTTTCAGTTCCACCGGTGGTTCCAAATGTTTTTTTTAAATGTCTGTGTGAAATATAACCAACTATTTTTGGTAAACCAATACCAATCCAAGTATTTCCTGTTACTTTGAGCTAAAGCAAAGCTTCTGTTTGTCTTCAGAGCTTTACCACTAGGGGGAGCAGTGATTCCACAAATTCCTAGAGCCCATGAATGTGTCAGGAGCCCAGTATAGAACTGCTACTTGTGATCGAAGACAACTGCTGTCCCCTCGTTTGACATAGGATATTACATCACCTTCCCCCACGGACGTTCAGTCTAGCGTTTTATAACCACCTGTTCAAAAGCTCCAGCACCAACCCTGAATGATGGAAAAAAGGAGACAGACGGCATTGTATTACATTACATTACATTACATTATATTACATTACAGAATTACATTACAATAGTCTGCAATTTTATGATTTAGTCAGAGCTCATGCAACATAATACCTCTCTATAATCTACTTCTCATAATGCAAAACACAATGACCGTGTATCACACAAGGACGGCATAAGCAGACAGTGCCAGTTGCCGTGTTGACCTTGCGGCAGTGAAAGTTACATAATGTATCTCACCTGGTGTGCTGAGAGCCCAATGCAGTGCTGCCTCCTGGCCCAACAAATAGTCGCAGACCCTCCTCTGCAACATAAATGCATACATACATATTTAGACATTATTTAGTCTTAGTGCAAAAGCTAAAGCTTAACTCATATCAACTGGTGGATGATAAAAAGGGCAAAAACATCCCTCTCATGTGATAAAAAGATGTTGTGGCAACTGTAAGTTTGAAGTTGCCATCTCCGAGGTCTATCCATGAGTCAGAGAGAGAGAGAAGAGGGGAAATTTAACCATCTGTTTGTTGGAGATGGTAGTAACCATAGTAAACATTCATCTTACAAAGCCACAATGTGGTGCATATTAAAGTGCAGCTGTGCATCTGTGGTAAAACACAACTCAGAATTTCCTTATTCTGAGTTTGTGTCTTGTGTCTTGTGTCTTATGGGAAAGTGGAACACAGTGCATGGCGACGTGAAGGTGTGTGTTCGAGCTGGTCATATACAACATGTTTCCATGTGTGTTTCCACAGCCTCGTGTTAGGGAGATGGAAATAATGTTTAAATTTAAACATGTTTGCAGGGAGGTCGCTATTCAAAATATACAAAGGAGATTTAATAATTTGTGTATGTGTGTGTGTGCACCTTAGTCCTAGTGGATTTTTTTAAACTACATCATATTTTTTCCATAAATTCCACTTAAATTGTTAAATCAATTATTAGCAATCTAGTTTCCATTATTATTTTTCATCCTCTTTGACCCTTAGAAACAGACTGTTTTGCTACTCTATCCAGTAAAGTGTTTTGTTAGTTCGGACGAAACTGATCAAAAGCAACAGTAACAACATTTACGTCACGGTTTCCACATAAATAATAAGCAGCACAGCTTTCTACACTGATGATAATAAGAAATGTTTCTTGAACAGCAAATAATCATGTGTGACCCTGGACCACAAAACCAGTCATAACAAGGGACAGTTTTTTACATTTAGATTCATACATCATTTGAAAGCTGATTTCCATTTCCATTCCATTAATTTCCATTGATGTATGGTTTGTTAGGATACAACAATATTTGGCAGAGATACAACTATTTGAAAATCTAGAATCTGAGAGTGGAAATTAAAAAAAATATATATATTGAGAAAAATCACCTTAAACTGTCCAAATGAAGTTCTTAGAAATTCATATTGCTAATCAAAAAGTAAGTTTTGATATATTTGGAACATGATCTTTACTTCATCATCGGATGCCCATTTTCCACAAGTTGATATGATTCTTTAGGGTTTTAGTGAAAAGTCTATAATATACTTTATTTAAAAATTCTCAGTGGTTGTGTAAAACAACACCCTTTTTACCTTGTCAAAATGAGCTTTGCAAAAACCATCCCATTCTGAGGGATTGTTCCTTTAAATGCAAATGAGCTCTGCTCACCCCGCCCCTCTCTTCTCGCTGCTGCTCTGAGAGATTGTTTACTTTAGCCACATTTAGCGTGTTTAGCGACGAAACTTGCTAACTAACACGTTATTAGGAAAGGTGATTGCAAAGATTCATAAAAAAACCCTTATACTCACTTCTGCTGTAGGTGAAGCTGGATCACAAATGATTTGTGTGAACATAGACGCATTTATTTAGATCGGGAGGCGCATTCCCTTCACAAACAAATGTAATCCACTGCATTTTGTAGTAAATGACGATCACTATGTTCATTATTACATCCAGCAACACGACACCTCAATCGCTCAATCTGAGATATTCTTGTCTAACTTACATCCCTGCTTTGACATCGAAACAATGGAGGTCGGACTGTTATAACTGACAGGTCTTAGGTAAGACGCTCATGTCAATCAACTATGGTGGGAGCGGACTCTGTCCGTGTGATGCCACACATTTTTATCATAAAAGAAAAATCGATTATTTTGACCCATACAATGTATTTTTGGCTATTGCTACAAATATACCCATGCTACTTAAGACTGGTTTTGTGGTCCAGGGTCACATATTAGAACGATCCGTTTTACATAAACTGTACTGTAAATGCTGCATGCATCAGGGTGCTTTCTAATAGTACCTTCATTACTAGAGTCCAGTATGCTGTGGCTGAAATCTTTGCCCTGTAGGATTGTCTCAATGATATCATCAGCATCCACTCTGGTAGCGTCCACTCGCTTTAGCTGAGATTCAACCGAGTCCTGCTTCACAGGGTGCCTGAAATACAAATATACACTTTGTTAATGTCATCACTAAAAGATTTTTTGCAGGAAGAGCTTATGCACAAACGTTTACCTGTTGGCTATGATCCCACTGTGGGACGGTGTGGCTAAGTGATGGGGTAAAGGTGTGCAGGCCTGTGTGCGGGACTCTCTGTCCTCACTGGGCTCTGGTAGGCTACCAATCCCAGTGGAAGCACTGCCCACAGACAAGTTCCTCCTATGAGAGAGCTCCGTCAGACTGGAGGAGCGTGAGTGATCTGTGCTGTAGCCTAAAAGAATGTCCAGACTTATCAATATAATATAATGCAAAAAGCCATAGAAGATAATAAAAAAGCATAACATTTAATGTGAATGAACAGACCAGAAAACTTGGACTGCTGGCTGGCATAACTGGCGGTTCTTGAGTGGCCACACTTTCCCAGTTCATCTGGAACAGAACCATGACTGAAGCCAAGTTTTCCTGGGTTTTCTAGGAGATTAAAAAAACAGTGGATTGTTATCATCATTTTGGAAATTTGGATAAAGACATAAGACATTACTTGTCCTTTAAAAAACAACATATGCTGAATAAATAAATTACACTTTTAAATATTCAAATAGAAAGCACTTATTTTAAATTGTAATAATATTTCACAATATTACTGTTTTTACTGTATTTTTTGTAAGATTACTGTATTTTACTGCAGTTTTAAACAAATATATACAGCTTGTGTGAGCAAGACATCTTTCGAAAACATAAAAAAACTATTATTCCAAACTTGAATGGTATATAGACAGCGATTTTGTGTATATATTGTGGAGGTACCTGTACAGATACGAGTTGTATTCTGTGTCTCTCCTCTTCTGTCCTCATGTAGACATGTCTCTATTTCTCCAGGAAAACCAATCGTCATTGCAGTGGATGGAGGCCTGGAAAAGTCAAAATGTGTCTATGAAAAACATATAAACTTACAAAAACATAGCCAATTATCAAAGTAAGACTGCTGCATATACAAAATCACATAATATACAATATGATATTATTAACTTACTAACAGTAATTTTCTTTCAAAACTACACTACCAGTCAAATGTTTTTGAACAGTGAGATTTTTAATGTTTTTTTTTAAGTCTCTTATGCGCACCAAGCCTCCATTTATTTCATCCAAAGTACAGCAAAACAGTAAAATTATGATTTTTTTTAAAATATTTGAACTGTTTTCTATTTTAATATATTTTAAAATGTAATTTATTCCTGTGATTTCAAAGCTGAATTTTTAGCATCCTTACTCCAGTAACATGATCCTTCAGAAATTATTCTAATATGCTGATTTGCTGCTCAAAAACATTTATTATTATTATTTTTGAAAACAGTAGAATTTTTTCAAGTTTCTTTGATTAATAGAAAGTTCAGAATAACAGCATTTATCTGAAGTAGAAATATTTTGTTACATTATAAATGTCTTTATAATCACTTTAGCAATTTAAAGCATCCTTGCTAAATATTAGTATTAATTTCTATAATTTCTTTTCCAAACAAAAATTATACTGACTCCATGCTTTTGAATGGTATAGTGTACAATGTTACAAAAGCTTTTTAATTCAGAGAAATGCTGATCATTGGATCTTCTCATTCAAAGAATCCTGAAAAAAATGTACTTAACTATTTAAATATTGATAATAATAATAATAATAATAATAACAACAATAACAATAATAACAACAATGTTTCTTGAATAGCAAATCAGAATATTAGAATGATTTCCAAAGGATCATGTGACACTAAAGACTGGAGTAATGATGCTGAAAATGTAGCTTTGATCACAGGAATAAATTACATTTTAAAATATATTTAAATACAAAGCAGTTATTTTAAATAGTAAAAATATTTCACAATATTACTGCATTTGCTGTATTTTGGATCAAATAAATGCAGGCTTGGTGAGCAGAAGAGACCTCTTTAAAAACATTTAAACTGTTCAAAAACTTTTGACTGGTAGTGTATATTAAAACTAATTTATTTAAAATCCTAATTATTTAAAATCCTAACTCTTTACTTAAGAGCCTTAATATTTAGAGAAAAAAAAGAATGGATGCATTAAAATGTCTGTTTTGGTGTTTCACAGAAGAAAGTCAGTCATACAGGTCTGAAAAAAAAAAGACTGAGTAAATGATGACTGAAAGTGAATTATTCTAAGCTGAACAAGCTGAACCAAGCTTATTTCTAGAGAAGAAATAATCTATAAAACACAGATTTGAGAGGGATATTAATCCATAAAGTACTAATCTGGCATTAAACGTTTTTTTTTTTTTTTTCACGGCTTTCTCAGTTTAGCATTTCTAAAACTGACAGTGACATAAAACTATGACGCACTAGTCAGAGCTAAAAGCACTTGAGGCGCAGTATGAGCACTCCCACACACACAAACCCCCTGATAACACTTCTGGGGGCCATGCAAACACTCACCGGGAAACACCACCAAACACTTTGATTTATGTGTGCGTATGACTATTTTTGACAACCATCCACAGTGAAGGGATGATACAGCTCTCACTAGAGCATGATTCATACATCTGTGACGATAGAAGTGGCTGTAAAAACACACGTCTTTTCATGGTGGCTTATTTGTCACTCATTTCAGTTGCTAATCCACTGTCAGAACACTGTACGTGTTGTTTTAATGAGAGATTGCGTGCCAGCTCGCTTACATAACAGGAAGCACACCTTTCACTGATTCTGGGTGCAGTGTGAGATGAGAAATATTACTCCCTCTAAATGTCAGGATAAATGTCAACTATTTCAACATTCACGCAAACACATGCGCACAAATACTCCAGTCTGAAACCACACCAACTATAAACAGCTTTAAACACTAGTCCATCTAAATAAAAACAGCAGCAACATGAACAGATAAAGCATTGAAAAAAGAATCAGTAAATGTAATTTTCTATTACTAACAACCTTCCTATTACGAGTGTTGAATAATGCAACATTTTCCATTGTAACATGCTGAAGCCATTCTGAAATCTTTCTAACATGCTGATTTGCTGCTCAGTAAACATTTATTATTATTTACAGTATTAAAATTGTGCTGCTTAACATGTGAAAACTGATACATCTTATTTAGAATTCTTCAGTCTTTACTGTCACCTTTGATCAGTTTCACTGAATGAAAATAGAATTACTTTCAAACATAAACCTTACTGCTTACTTTAGAATGGTTGTGTAAACTTGCCACCTTAACTAATAATTAGAGGACTCAAGCTACAGACACTGGAAAAAAAAAGAAGAAGAAGAAGAAACACTTCTGTGTCTATATCACCTCTGTTTTGACTAAGCATCACCAGGAAGTGGTTCAACCAGACTTCCTGTCTTCATGTGGTGTCAGACTAAACGCATTTCACTGCATAAAAACACAGAGACACGCAAACAAATACAAAGGCATCATGGCAGCTGTGTCTGCTATTGTTGCACAGTTTCAAGGACATTCTGAGCTGCTGAGTTATTCTGTGTGACATGAGCGACAAACCTGCTGGTTTGGTACTAGTCTTCTGGCAAAACGTAGCCACCGAGACTGCTTAACCAGCATGGTGTTTCTGTCTCACTTGTTACACTTAAATAAACCAGGTTGTGTCACACTGGAGACCAGTAGTCAAAACATGCAGTTTTTTTTTTTAAGAATGATGCAGATTTCAATTAGAATATGAAATCTAAAATGTTCATAATTAAAGAAAAATTAAGAGACAACTTACGTTTTAAAGCAAGGATCACCCGACATTAGCTGCATACTGATTATTACCTAGAGAAAGAGAGAAATGGTGAATATTTACATACAGTATAAGATATCGCAGATTGTATATTTCAATAATACCCTGCCCTTAAAACATTAAATACATCAGATATTGGAGAATTATTTGGTAAATTGTATTTTCATGAAGGATATAATCATAGCTTTAGAAATTTGATTGACTGGGCCACAATATACATGGATATTAATCAATTAACATAAAAAAATAACGATTAATCACAATTAATCACAAACAAAATAAAACTTTGAGTTTGCCTAATATGTGTGTGTACTGTGTGTAATTATTATGCATATATAAATACAAACACATTCATGTATAAATTTAAGAAATATTTACATGTATTTATTATAATTTTATGTAATATATATTTTGTATTAGAACTTTGTACATAACATATTTCCCTCAAATATATACATTAATTTGTGTGTATTTATATATACACACATTAATAATTACACATAGTACACACACACACATTTATTAGGCAAACTCAAACTTTTATTTTGTATGCATTTAATCACGATTAATCATTTGACAGCCCTAATTAAAACCTACCTTTGATTAATATTTAATATTTTGAATATATCATATTAAATATATTACTAGTTTGAAATGATAATGATGATTATTAATGTGAGTACTACTGCTGAGTGTTACCTTTAAGGGCCCAACAAATGATGACATTTATCATTAAACCCAATATTTAAAAAATTAAAAAGTTAACGTTTAATAACAACAAATAATAACAAATAATAATAACAACAACAAACACAACACGCACAACATTCTTAATAACTTATAAATAATAATAATAATAATAATAATAAAAAAAAAAAAAATCACTTGCGAGAACTATTTTTGGCTGTTATTGTTTTTATGGGCCCAATTACCAGCAATCCCAACATAAAAGATGCAAAAGAAAGAGTGTAAATATTGCAAAAAAAACCCTGTCCCTTATATACTGTAAAACAACTGTAATGCATCACATGGCTTGTTTTTATAATAAACGTATAAATACGACAACACATATGTGTTTAACTGTTAACAGACTGCAGTGACGCATGTTACAAGGGTCTGGTCATGTGTGTGGCTCTCTACAGCTATAAATGTGCAGGCCTGTGGAATTTTGGGTGCTCTCTGCAGAGCTCCAGGCGGAGGTGGAAGGACACAGGGTTGTGGAATTCTGGGGGCGCTGTGAACAGCTCTAGGCTTAGGTGGGGGTTGTGAATTGGAAAACACAGCTCAACGCAGGCCGGAGCATGCCACACATAACCCACATGAAGCGGAACATGCAGTAACACAACACCATACACAGATCTGAGGGGACACGCCCCTCACCCGCCCCCCTAGCAACAGCGTGTTTATGGTATAAATAAACGAAAGAATAAAATACAAAGGGGACACTGTGCATCTTCATTAGTAAGTTGTTCTGCTATATACGTGTGTGTGTGTGTGTGTGTACCTTCAGTATAGAGTTGTCCTGACGTGTGTTTTTGGTGTTGTACCCCTCCAATAGACACCGCCGTGTGGTGCTTCCTGAACCGGCAAACTCAGCCAAGTTTAAATCAGCAAAGCCAAGCTGTGTGGCACACACACAGTGTATCAGTGCCAGTGATCTGATAGAAAAAGTCTTCATAATCCATGGATAAACTGAGCTTACCTTTGCAAATGTCTTTCCACCCTTGAGCTCCTTCATAAAAAAATTTTGAAAAATGAGTCAAAAACCTCACCCAGTTCAACGACATTCGCACAAAAACACACTCAAGTATTTATGTTTAGAGCAGCATTTAAGAATTAGATTGTTAAATCATACCTTTCTTACAGATACCCGAAAAACGCATGGATCCAACACCCCTGTTCCTGCATTAGCACTCATCTTGCATAAAAAGGAGAATCTTTTCTTCCATTTAACACAATTCACCAAAACTGGCTCTCTGCAGAAGAAACCACAAGAAAGATAATGTAGATACTGTAGGGAAACAGACAGACAGATAAAACGACAGACTGACAGACAGACAGACAGTCAGATGGATAGATA